>BHFT01001118.1:0-17214 GCA_004320025.1 Laticauda laticaudata | reverse complement strand
AACCCAGTTAAGCTGGAGGTCTGTGTTATCCATTCATCTATGAACTGAATGTTAGATTCCTTCCTATGGAAGCTCATGCGTATGGGTACAAACGTCTTGTCCAAAACCAACTTTAAACGGAGTTAAACCCAGTACTGCTATGTACCAAATATATTATATATGCCATCTCAGCAATGCAATAGGTCAGTCCAATTATCTTGCTGGATAATTTATATAACACGAATATATTGTTCCAATACTGAGGTTTAGTTCTCTCACAAGCCCCATTGGTTTTGTGGGTGGTAGGGCAGAGCTTACAGCCCTGGGCAGAGCCCAATAACTTCAGGACTCCTTCCAAAAGTTTGAGCGTAAACTGGAACACCCCTTCTGATTTTATACATTTCAGGAACCCCTGTAACCTGTAAATATTGTAAAAAAAACAGTTTAAGCCAAGGTTCTTCACAGATGGGATTTTCAGACAAGGTATAAAATGTACCTGTTTGAAAACAAATTGGTTATTACACAATAAACTATTCCCCCACTTTTCAGGTAATTCCAACTCATAAAATCATAGAGGTTTTCTTCCATGGACGCCGATTAGTCTAAGCCACATTCGGTAGTAAGCCTGCTGGTTTACCAAAGAGGCCGTTGGCTGAGGCACAGATAGGACAAGCTAGCCACATCAAGTCTCAATTCCTTTGTATACTGTTGATTACTATCTCCCATTTTCTCAGATTCAGAATAATGTCAGCTTGGTGCTCTATTCAAAATCAAGAAAGAAATACTTAGACTCCTTAATTAATAAATATAAAAACTTTTACTGGAAATCAAGGGTAGCAACAAACAGAATTCTGAATGCTTTTGAGAAATGGTCTGTGTAAATCACATATACAAAGTAAATGGCAACGTTCCCATCCCTTAGTATCAAGTGGCCTCCATCCAATAAAAGTATTGTATATCATATATGCGGTATTCCAGGTGGTGATGAGGCTCTGTCGTTACCTTGACATATTTTGACAAAGAGAGTTGGTTGGTGGGGCAGTGCCGCATAGCATAGGATAGAAAACCTAAGCAAGAATCTAACCCTCCCCAGCTTATACAGTTCTGCATTTGTAACACTCCAGCCTCCACTTTCCACGTAAACCATTCCCCCTCCCCCCCATTACTTATGACAGCTGAAGATTCAAAGTAAAGGGAGAAAATCTTGAAGGCCTGACACTCAGCTTATACAAATTAGGCCTAAACAGGGTGGTGGCCCAGGACAATGCTCCGGCCTTTGAATCACTAATTTATTTATGTGTCAAAAGGGAGCTAGGAGCTGTCCTTAGGCGAGCAGTCATATCATTCAAGAAGTAATTCTTGTTTGACAAAGAGTTTCTGATGCTCAGGAACCAGATTAAATCGCGGTTACCTGGCTCTATCGATCAAGGGTATAAATGCCCACCAGATTACTACTATCGCTTGAAGCTGGAGTATAAAGGACTAATTGCTAAAAAAAAAGAAAGCTACAGAGAGAGAGAGTAGTCGGGATCTACTTCTTCTCTCCATCCAGCAGAAGAACACTTGATTATTTTTTGGCAAATTGTTCTAGCTGCCTTGCCAGGTCATCAAGAACTCCTCTGCTGTATTTCCAACATGAGATGGGAAATCATTTCTTTGGCAATTTTTCCAGAGTCACTAGTTTGACTGTTGCTTTGGCCCACAGCTGACCACTCCTGCAGTCCCTGACTGGGCAACCCACGACTCATCTGAGATTACCAAAGCTATCTCCAAACTCAAGTTCAGGCAAAGCCCCTGGCCTGAAATTTACCCCTTTGACTGCTAAAATCCAATCCCAGAGTGGTGGGTCCTCTCTTAGAAAAAACTCTTCACTCATATGCAATATCTTTGGCAGGATCCCTACTCCTGCAGCTTAGCATATTATTGTCATCCAGGTTTTCAATGAGGAAATTTAGGAACATCCAGACCGACTATTGCCCCCATAAGCCTGCTCCCATCATTCGAAATTGTAATGTTATAGTAATCTTCCAACATAGCACTGCCTCACTGTGGGTTTGAGGAGTCCAATATTTTGGTGCTGAAAAGATTTGGCGTTAAAGGGCTGTGCACACTGGACCACTAGCTTTGTTTCTTAGCTGATCTGGTCGACAAATATACTATTCATACCAGGTGGCCAAACTTTTTACTGCTTTTATCAACCTAAAATCAGCATCTTTACTCAATCCTAGGGGCTGTTGTGGTCAAAACTGCTCAAAAGTTCTATCAATAGATGTCTTCTGGTTCCTCAATTAGAACCTTGTACAACCAAACCTCTAGTCAGGTCAGATGCGGTTTGACAGGGAGAACTTTCTAATTCCTATCCTGATATTAAGAATGGAATAAGGCAGGGTTGTGTTCTGGCTCCTCTTGCTTTAATTTATTCTTATATCTGACTTGGCTTTCACATTGGACGTATTGTGTACCATGTCCCAAACTGTTCAACTATGAAGACCCACTTCCCACCGTTTGTGCTGATGATGCCCTCTTTTCATTTCAAGGCCAGGTTGAAAAGATTAACTTTCTGCATTTGGGTCTTACTGGTGCTGAGAACCAATTGTCCATTAATAATGACAAATCCAAAGTATTGGTGTTCTCTAGAGCCCGGAAATTATATAACTGGGCTATCAATGGTCAATGCTTATTAAGCAGGTTTTCCCATTTTTAAGTATTTAGGTATTCAATTTTCAGAACCACGGTGCTTGGACGAGACATCCAAACCCAGGTGCTGAATTCGGCCTTCCGTGTATTCACCAGCAGATTTTAAGATTTTTTTTTAACCAACGAGTGCGCAGGTTTTATTCCTTCTGCTCTGTAGGTATTTCATAAAGCCAGAACTTTGGCCTCAAATTCTTTTTAACAAATTCCCATATGGGAATTAATGGGCTTCAAGGATTTGTATCTGAAAAACCCAGGCTGTTCTTCTCAGAAAAATTTCTGGGTCTTCCTCCTTGTGTTGGTTTTGCTCTGCACTGTTACCTTGCGAACTGGCACTCGATCAGCTCGAATCGTATGGCGTGGATTAACACTTAAATGGTGGTTTCGGGTGCTCTTTTTGGCAGGTTTCTGGTAGCCTACCTCTCCCTAGCATTTTGCTGACTCTCATATATTCTTCATTGGGACGAGAGAGCTGATTGAGAAATTACACCTGCTAGGTTTTTACAGGGGTGCCCTCGTGGAGATTCATGGCCTAAGGACCAGCCAATTTTAGGGTAGTCAGTGGCTTGAGGACATTGAACTTGCCAATATCTATGAGCAGAGCTAACAAAACTTGCTCCCTCTGATCTTCAGCAATTTAATAATTACAGATTGAGATGGCTTCCTATTTTTACACTCTTACCCATTCGCAATATAGAAAGTCTTTCTCCCTTAGCTTGCTTATTCTTGCCTTCAGCACCACTGCAGGCGCGATTTAGAGGCTCCCGATTAATGCAGTGGCTATGCTCCTGTGACAGAGCTGAGGCTGAAACTGTGGAACATGTCCTCTTTATATTGCCCTGTGTATAACCCAGGCAGATCTAGTTACTGTCTCTCCTTTGAAACAGACCCTTCTTAGACGCCAATGTTAGTAATTTGTTCTATATTGTCTTTAGGGGATGGCTCCCTCATACATCACTTCTCAGGTTTCCAAAAAAATTTTAAAAGCTGTAACCAATCAGAGGAGAGATGCTGTAATTCCCCCCCGTCAAGTTTTTTGGTGACCAATTGTTCATGATTAATTTTCCCATATTCTTCTTTTGTTGTACTTGTGTTTTGGTCTGTGACTGCAAACAAAGTATTATTATTATATTCACCATTTTGATCTTCAACTATCTTTTTATGTTCTGCATAGAGTACCATTAGCGTTGTATGAATATACACCTGCATCATTTGTTTATACATTTAGAAACTATAATACTGTAATAGGATATAGAAATCAAAACTGTTGCATTAGAATAGTCATATTTGTCAATAGTATACCAATAACAATATTTCATATTATTTTGTACACAATTTATTTTATCAATTAGCCCACTATAATTAATCTATTATTTTCTAACTTCATTGTTCTGCAAATTATTCTGGCATCTGATTCTTGGTATTGCCAAGGTGATTAGATTGTTACTTCTTAAAATTTTCTCCTAGAGAACATTATAAACATTATGCTCATAAGGTGATAATTACTGAGTCTGTAATGTTCTATGTTTTGTGTTTATTTTTTTTTCAAGAGAACTCCAATATGAGAGATTGAGCAAAAAGTACAATTTGAAATACAATTTTATCTTTCCTGTGCCATGATTTCCATGGAACTCCATAGATTTTATTACTAGAATGTGTGCCTGGTTGTTCAGCCTGCAGGGTTTTTTAAAAAATTTTTTTGCTATGTATTCAGTGGAGTAGGAGTAGGCAGAAGGAAGAAGTAAATGTATAGTTGGTACCTGTCACCAAACATTGGACTGGATCCAGATATTTTTTGTGTGTGGCTGGAATGTCTTTTTTTCCATTCACAGAAGGGACTAGAAGACAGCAGAGACTCCTAATAGAAGAGGAGGCAATGTAAATAAATATTAGAAATTATCCAGTCAGTTGCAAAGCTTCTTATGTTGCTCCAGTGAATTCTTCAGTATTTTACAGTGGCTTTTAAAAAAGGAATATAGAGAACCATAAGGAGAAGGAGGGGAAATCACATATTGTCTTTCCCCCTCTTTCCTTCAATATAAATAGAACTTTGCTTTTCAGAGAACTCCTGCATGTTTGAAAGTCTGTAGAGATTTTTCGTCATACTGGGCATGGTTGTCCCAAAGGTGCTTTTTCAGGAGGCAACTGGACTTTCTTGTTTTTTTCTTTGAAGATGTTTCGCTTCTCATCCAAGAAGCTCCTTCAGCTCTGACAGGATAGTGAGGAATTGCAGGATTTATATTCCTCACAGACAGCTGGTCATTTGCATCCTTTTAGAGAGTCATTGAAACACTTGGAGGTTTATTTATGTCCTCAGGGTCACCTGAGTAGTGCTCCTGGTTCCTGTGTCTGAGCGTTAACCTCCTTTATCAAGGAAATGCCATATTCTTAGGAGATTGTCAGATGACTGCCTGGATAAATCCCTACAGTTTTCTTGGCAAAGTTTTCCTGGAATGGTTTTCTGTTTCCTCCTTCCTAGAGTTGACAGACAATCCCTGGCTCAAGGTCACTCAGCTGGGTTTATGACTAAAGAGGGATTAGATCTCACATTTTGCCAGTTTGTAGCTTGTTGCCTTCATCTCTATACCAAACTAGCTCTTCTGCTAAGATTATAAACATCACATTGAAAAGTATTCAGAAGGGAACTCATATAGCAGTATCTTTAAGACAACATTTGAAGCATTTGCATGGTGAGCAGAAGGTAGAAAGAGTTTCACAGTTGCAAGAGATTAAACAATGTTAATAAAATTTATACGCACACAGAATAACAGAATAACAGAGTTAGAATAGACTTTGTCTTCTAGTATGCCTGTTATAAGCAGGAAACCCTATACCATTTCAGACAAATGTTTTCCCAGTCTCTTCTTCAAAACATCTCCTACTATAGACTGTTAGTCATTTTTTAAAAACAACAACAACAACAACAACAATGAAATTCTAGCATCTAGCTAAACTAGGTGAAATGTTCACATTCTCTCCAAAGGAAGTCCTGCTTAGAGTATATTAGTCAGAGTGGAATAGTGGAGACTAGCCTGAGGGTATCTAACATGTTGGGTTTTATGTGGGCATAAAAAAGTAATCAACAATGGTCTCATCACAATCTTTTCAAACTTGAAGGAATAAAAAGATTATTGCAAAAGGTTATTTTCTATTATTATTTACCCATGCAAAGAGCAATTAATGGTGACCAATTTATAGAAGTTTGATACTCAGTGTTAAAAATAGTCAGAAGCACATGAACTCCAATTTAGTATCCTAGAGAAAACTTTAACTCATAGTATGAACCCTCAGGATACTTCCTGAGGCCCTGAACCTTTCCAACATTACAGTTTGCTGCCAAATCAACACCTGAGCAATATACAGAATATTAATTCTTTTCCTGTATGTTGTTAAAAACCTTTCCATGCTATATAAAAGTAAGCACTTTCTAAATACAGGTAGTATTTGAGTTATGACTGCAAGTGGAATCAGAATTTCCATCATTAAAAGATGCATTCATAGAGTACAACTTCACATAACCACATCCCTTAATGATCACAATTCTGGAAATCCTGATTACCATTATCTCAGGACCATGTGGGTCATTAAGCAAGGACTTCGTGTGATCACAAGATAGGAAGTTTCTATCAGTAAGAGCTACAGCTGGGTTGGCAGATGCCACAGGTGGGTGCTATGAAGTGCAAGTGCTTTGGAGCATAGGCAGGCACATGGATGCTGCAGGCTGCATTACAAAACTTAGGGTTGGATGCTCTGGGCAGCCACTATGGAACATTGGAAAGTGGGAAAAATGTGATGGTTATACCATGGAAGAGTAGGCTGTTTGGCAATTTTGTAGGCAGCTTGGCAAATTTGCAGGCATTTACAAAGGCTGCCTTCTTTCCCTCCCATTTGAACCTTTCCCCCAGCATCAACATGGCAAAGTTGCCAATAAAACTCTAACATTGACACAGGGAAGATGAGAGAAGATGCATATTTTTGGAGTTCTACAACCACAAGTAAATTGAGTATAAGAGCCAAACCAAAAAAAAGATATTTTTCCTTCTGAAGGAGAGAACACTCCAAAAAGAGCGCAGAAGCCCAGGAACACAAAGCAGTGTAAAAAAATAACAACTCTCCATGTTCGTCATATACAGAAAAAGGAGAAATCTGAAAAAAATGTTGATACTAGCAAGAATATATAGAAATAGCATATAGGGTAATTGCAATTGTCAGGCTCCAAAAACCAAAAAACCTCTCCTTTATTGTTGCTCACCTATAGATAGAAATCTTAACTATTTGTATCATTAAAGATGTACTCTGAGAACTCTAGAGAGGAGCTATGTTGACATTCTTCCTCCCAACCAAATTATTAATGTTGCTGAATGACTATGGAAATTCTCAATTATCCAGTTCCTGGTTGTCCCAAAGGTGCCTTTTAAAGAGGCAACTGAACTTTCTGGTTTTTATTTGAAGATGTTTTGCTTCTCATCCAAAAAGTTAGTAAACATTGCTGTCTTTCTTTTCTTTGGAAAGGCTACTCCTTCCTCCTTGAAATCTGGACTACATTCCATTGCAGTAATAGAGATAATAGATAATAGTAATTGAGTCTAGTATATTGAATAGTAATAGTAAAAAGAATGGCAATTGTCTTGATAATAATAATTGTCAAAATTGTCATAGTAACAGTATAGAGCTAGCAATAGAACAAAGTAAGGAGACCACTTGTATCACTTTTGGATGTTTCTTTCTACAAAATAAAACATCTCTTCAATTTTTATACAAAAATATAAAGCAGCAAAGTGAAGTGCTTTTGTGTCTCTTTTGAGTCAGAATAAACCTAACTGGGTATAATTAAAAAATGAACCTGTAACAAGAAAGAATGCCTTCCTGCCAGGTTCTCCCTTGACTTTGCTGGAAGGAACCAGAAGGAAAGGTCACAAAACATGATCATGTGACACAGGACACTGCAACCATTTATATAAATAAGAAGATGTTAGAACATGGAACATAGAATCCTAGGTATGGAAGGGACTTCAGAAGAGAATAAGTTGATCCCCTCTTCTCTGTGACTGCCTGGCATGTCCTGAAAGACAGTTATCCTATCCCCACAATTCTTCTCTTCAACAGGCTAAACCAGGTCTCCAACCTTGGCAACTTTAAACCTGGCTGTGGAATTCTGGAAGTTGAAGTCCACCTGGCTTAAAGTTGCCAAGGTTGGAGATCCCTGAACTAGACACACCTAGCTTCTTCAACCATTCATCATACAATATGGCCACCAGACCCTTACACAGGGTCAGTTGCTCTCAGAAATAACTTAATGCTTATATTTGGAGAGAGAGAAAAATCAACATAATAGAGCAAAGTGGAGGGCAAACAATGTAAAGTTTACTATGTATATACTGCACACACACACATATATGTATGTATGTATATATATGTATATGTTTTCTGAGGTTTTCGCGAGTATTTGTATGTGGATCTCTGGTTATTCGGGTTTTCTCCCGCGTAGAATTGGAAGTATCTAGGCAACGTTTCGATGAAGTCTCCATTCATCATCTTCAGGCTTGGTTTCTTCATGTCTGACGAAGCCAGAGCTGAAGAAACAAGCCTGAAAGATGATGAATGCAGAGCTTCATCGAAACGTTGCCTGCGATACTTGTCAGTTGTAGTGCTTTTAAGTTGTAGCAACGTTTCAAGCAGAATCTCAATCGCATCATCCAGAGGCTCTGTATTGGATTTGTCAGTGAGTCAGGCACACAGCCATTTAATTTAATTTGAGGCTAGCCTACTGTTGTGCCAGATGGTTTTTTTTTCTTTCATCCTGTTGTTGGAGTCTTGGGTCTGTGTTATTGGTCTTCGGAGTTTGCTTGAATTGGGTTTCTGGTTTCTTCTGTCTGTTTTGTGGCTTTGAATTGGCTGGCAACATTGTGGGTTTCCTGTATTGGGAGCTTTCAGTGCAGCTTGGCTTTCAACGTAAAAGGATGGCTATCATCTGTTTAGGATAGCTGGATTTCATCTGGGTCGCCGGTTGGGGTATGCTTGAGCTGAGGTATCAGGGGAGTTTTTGTCTGTGCACCAGGTGTTTGCCTTGGCTCGTGGCTGTGGAGATTTTTCCTGTTTGGAGAGTGCAGGGCTTCCAGATGATTGACAGTCTGGTGGAATCCATCCTCTTCTATTCATGCTTTCAGGTCTTTTTTCATCTCTCTATGGCTTTCTCTGATGAATTCTGTGGCTGGGTTTTCTATATGTGGCTAAGGGTTTTGGTGCATTGAAGTTGATTGTTATGACCTGTGCTTTTATGTGTTGGACTAGTGAGGAGGTGTGTTTCCAGCTTTTTTAAACTGAAATTTTTTATGTTCATTCACGGTGGGTAACTTATTCTCTACTGGTCTGTCGCAATGTATGTGGCGGGCATGCAAGCACAGGGGACTTCGTATATCGCCTTGGTTTTCCAGGTCAATTTTGTCCCTTTGGAAGTTTTTAAGATGGCTGCTATTTTTTTTTGTCTCGTTTTGAAGGCAGTCTGATGTGATGCCTGTGTAGTATCTTACTGTATTTTGTCTGTAGTACCTCTTATGTAGGGCAGGACAGCTGTTCCCTTGGTCTGTTCATCTTCTAGGTCTCTATTATGTCTTAGTGTGTTTTTGTGATCAAGCTGGTGATTTTTGTTTTTGTGGAAGCCGTTGGCTGTCAGTGCTTTAGCCAGGGTGCATAGTTTCAGTCTTTATATGTGTCTTCCAGGCGTTTGGTTCTGGTGATTAGTGTTTTGGCCACGGAGTTTATTTGTGCTGGGTGGTGGTGGGATTGGGTGGTACTTTTTGCTATATGAGAATGTGAGCCATAATTACAGTCTTCGCCTGGAATAACAGAATGCATTTTGTTCAGGCATTAGGAAAAAAAAACTTGAAAAGTTTATTTATTTATTTATTTTAAAATAAAAACCGACATTATTAAGTATTATTAAGGTAATAATTATATTGGCAGAAAATCTGGAGTTTTAGTCTTCTTATGCATTTAGAAAGTTCCCAAATCGGGCAAGGTTCTCAGAATTTTATTGTATAGTTAAATTTATAGCTAAAATGTATAGCAATAGTTATGTCATATCATCAGGTATCATTCCCAGGTATATTGATGCATACAAAATGGTGTTTGATGTAATGGTGTTTGATGGTGTTTGATGAAATGTAATCATACATAATCCTAGGCACACAAATCCAGGTAGAGATAGCAATTTCAAATATCTAGGTACAGAATAATGGAAGTTAGAGAAAGAGATAATCCTACTCTTATAATGTAATAGTAGCATAATGATACATGGGAATCACCTTGGAAAACAACACGAAAAAATACAGACTAGGTGGTTAGATAAGAGGAAGCTTAACTTGCAAAAGGAATGAGGGATGTGGCAAACATATCAGATGGGACTTTTAATGGTGGGATTCAAATAATTTAACAACCAGTTCTCTGCCCTTATGATTTCTTCCAACAACCAGTTCATCATACTGCTCAGAAAGTTAACAACTGATTCTCCTGAAGTGGTGTAAATTGGCTGAATCCCACCATTGGGACCTTCCATAGTTTTTTGGACTGTAAAGAGGAAGAGTCAAGAGAGATGTATTTTTAGACTTAAAAGACTCTGTTATGTAACCTCACAATAATGTTACAGCTAGTATTTCTGGACAAGCTTCTGGTCTAAACTATCTTGCAAGGATGACATATGTTTTTGTGTAGCTAACTGGAATAGAACAATCTTCTGCTGATTAGAAGAAACTGCTGATTAGTTTCTAAGCTTTTGCCAGTGATAGTGCAGACATCAATAAAGGAAAATATTTGTAGTCCAGGGTTGACATGAGGGTTTTTTGATGTTCTCTGAGCTTGCTTGTTTTCTTGAAGACATTAAAAGTACCTCTCTACCAGCAATAAGCATACAGATCAGCATAGATTAACTACGGATAATGAAATGTCTGCAAGATAACAAGCAAGGCCAGAGAGTAACAAGGACCCCTTAGTGCAGACATTGTTGTCATTCCCAATCACTTTACTGGCATGTTGAGTTAGGGATAAAAAACAGGAAGTGGGATGAAACTTTCAGTGTTTACATTTTCTGGCTTTCTCTAGAGGAGCTTTCCAGTTCTCAAATATTGTAATGCTGTTCATAATAATCTTCTGCCCTTCATGAATATTTACAATATCAGGCATCATCGTGCTTTCTGGTTTAGGTATGGATCAATTCAGAGAAATAGTGTCCATTGAGTATAGGTAGTTTTGCTGAGCAATTAATTACGAGATCAAGTTAAGGGTTCCATACAGTTGAATGGTTCTTGAAGTTCAAGAGCACATAGGGAAAAATAATTGGGATATATCCAGCATTGGCAACATTTGTCCCATTGACAGACTCATTTTAGGTGCTTTACACCAAAATACAATGTATAAATCAACAATCAGCAAATCTTGTGAAGGATCCCTGGGGCACAAAAGAGTTGCTGGCATTGTGCAAACATTGCCTTAGTCTGTTTTGCTCCTGAATATGTTCATATCCTTCTCTTTTATGGATTTTTTTTGAGATACCTTTAGAGGCTTTTTGTGAAATGAAAAAAAAAATTAGGAAAGATGGATTTCCTCTGATGGGAGCAATCTGTAGGTCCTCTTCTGGATTACAGGACTATTGAACTTGAACTTGAAATGGTGATGAGTTGCATTGCAGATGTAGGTGAAAGAAGCAAAGTCATTGCTAAGTTAGAACTATGACCTGTATTTTTCTCATTATCAACAACCTCTTCATTAATTTGGTTATAACTGAAGTCCTTTTAGATTTCTCCCAAGAAATACCACAATGACAGTTATGCTGACTACTAAATTCTTATTTATTTGCGTCTTGTGTTTTGTTCGGTAATTAATCATTTTTCCTCACTTCAATCTATTCATCAGTTACCTAAATTTCTTTTTAATCTAAAGTGGACTGTCCCATGACAAACCCAAATAGAAACTAATGAAGTCCACTGGGGTCTCTCATTCTGCACTAAAAAATAAATACCAATAACTGTGAGCATATTCAAACTGAACAGATTATTAGTCGAGAAATGATGTGTATATTAGAGGAAGTTTACCATATATGTTAGGAAAAGTTTTGAATGTCAGTGAACATAGATTTCCTATAGTTACAAGTGAATAAACAAATAAAGTTCACATAACAATCTGAAATATGATTCTTTAATCTAAAATAAATTCTATAAATTCTATAAATTCTAACTTTTCCTAATTCTCCCATGCTACCCTACTATCCTAAGCACACTCTGTGATTTAGATACGACATACCTATTCTGTCCCTGTTGCATTATACTGAATGTCTTCTGTGCTTTATCTTTGGCACAGTCCTTAACATGCTCCAAGCAAGAAATCTACACCAGTGGCAACACAAGTGTCTAAACTGTAAAGCTAAAACCATACCAGTGCTAATGAAGTAGTATGTCCAAAGAAAATTTTGTGTTTGTTCATGCTTAGAGCAATGGAATGTGTACATTTTATTGGCATTACAATAGTTCTAGATTCCCAAAAGTAGCCTGGCTATAAAATTAATTTCTTGTATTTGATATTTAATGTATTTTTAAGGTTTTCTTAATCCAATTCTTTGAGCTTATAAATGCTTATTTACATATCATAGAGAAAGCTAACACAATCAGACTCTGGACTTGCAGTGTCTGTATTAGGCAGTCAGGAAAAATGTGCCCCTACAAATCTTTCTAAAATACAGGAACCTCGAGAATATGGTTAAATGCAGCTTAAGAAAATTATAAGCAGTATTGATCACTGTAAGACAAGCAATGTGATTCAGTATCTAAGTTTTCCTTCAATCTTTAAATCATGGATATCAGAGGGTTCCCCCCCCCCAAAGATTACAACGTCAAGATGTGTTAAGTTCATATAACTTAAAGTTGCCAAGTTTGAAAAACATTGATTAGGAATAAAGAACTACAGAAAAAAAAAGTTAGACAAATGAACAGTGGAAGTGGAGGTTACAAATCCTAAGAGGTTTTTTTTAATTGAAAAAGTTTGTTGACATTAATGTCATATAAATGATATAAAAAGTAGAAGTCCAAGAAGGAACTAAAAAGGTTAAAGTTAAGATTCCAATTCAATTTTGTCATTTTTTTATTCTTAGAGTGGTAGAGTCATGGCTTCTGGATTCACAAATTCTCATTGGTAAGCCTCAAATTGTCATGAAGTACTATGAATAAATGCCCAGATTTTGGCAATCTCCAAGCCTGTACCATATACTGTATAATTGTTTGGGGAAGGGTTTTTTTGAGAGGGAGGGACAGAGGAAAACACTATCACTGAGATTTTTCTTCTGTTTTCTTCCTTTGTATAGCACCTGCCAGCTTAGAGATTTTCTACTGGATTTCAATGGGGAATAATAATAATAATAATAATAATAATAATAATAATAATAATAATAATAATAATAATAATGATGATGATNTATTATTATTATTATTGTTGTTGTTGTTGTTGTTGTTGTTATTATATTAAAACATTCCACATAAGCTCTTACAAAAATAAAATTCATGCCTTTGGTTACATATATCCTCTTCTTTAAAAGAATCCCCCACATACCCCATATCACACCTTCCAGTATTTGGAAGAACTGCTAAGGTAATCTCTTTTCTGCTTCCTTCCATCTGCAAAGTTCAGCAGGATATCCCAGCAGAGATATTTTGATTTCTAATCTTTTGTTTCCAGATATAGTTAACTATAGTTAACTATAGTTAACTCTATAGTTAACTATAGTTAACTATAGTTAACTATGGTTAACTATGGCTGAGAGCAGCAGTTCTGAGACAAGATGCCAGTAACATATTTGAAGCCAAGAACAGGTAGAGGGAATTGAATTAAAGGATATTAATTTTAATCCAAACAAGGGAAGGCAGTCTTTTTAACAATCTGTGCAGACTAATAAGAACAATAAGATAGTGCTGTATAAAATAAAAAGTATCCTGATTAATTATTATCACAATGATACTAAATAACTATGGGAATGCTTCATATCGTAACTCTAGTAATTTAATGTCAACACAGTGTTTCAGTTACTGAATACCTTAACTTAAATAATTCATACATTCCTCAATTTCTAGCTTACTTGTATCCACTTCTGGTAATATGGTCCCCACATACTCAGGAACGCTGAATATTTCCCCAACCCAAAAATATGTTCACCGCTCCTGATTTAATGCAATATTATGTACACATCATTCCAAAAAAGGCCATTTTTATTGTAATCATTCTAGTTGGAAAATATGTGGTGGAGAGCGAGAGAGTGAGTGAGCTATGCAACTGATAATATGAAGGGTTTAATGAATAAGAATTGATACAATAAGCTTGAATTACTTATCCCAATTCCCTTCAGGCATTATAAATCCTTCTTGGAAGGGGTATCAAATTTTATTTGCTAAGCTCCATGTGGAATTGATGGATATATTATCCAGTTATTTAACTGAATGATAGAATGAATAAATTGTGTGTATTATCTCTTTCAGTTATGCTTGTTTGTATGAATAGAGGAGGGGGATATACTGTGTGTGAATGATACTTTTCTGCTGTTGGAAGAACTAAAAGCAGACAGAATATGTGTATGTGCATGTTTGGGAAGGAAAACAAACTTTGTTGCACATCTTAGCTTTTGGGGGGAAACTGTGTAATTCAGATTACTATCTTTTTGGTGTTATTCGTGTTGATTAGAATGGTACTATAAATTAAAAATGAAAAATATAATGAAAGTGGTACATAGAAATATAAGTAGAGGTTAAACTGCAGCTTATTTGTTTCACTGGCTGGTTTGATCTAGTTCAGGTGAGCAGTTTGTTTAAAATAATGATGATGATAATTATGATGATGAAATATAACACTTTGGATAGGGGAAGTGAGTTTGAAAAGACATTTATTTCAGGGTGGACAAAAGTCTTGCATCCAACTGACAGCAATACTTTGGAAAGAGGTTGATGCTAAGGCCCAAAGGCATCTGTGAAAGGTACATAGATTTCAAAATAATTACATATGCTTTAATGTCATTGCATAAATGATGAAATTATGTAGTAATATCATTGCATACAAGCATCTACAATAAATTATTTGTGTGATAATGTCATGGCACACGTGCTGTTTGCCAACTTCACATGAATGAGACAATGAAAGAGTGACTTTCCATCCCACTTAATTAAGGGCCCCAGCTGGTATCAGAATGAGAACCAGAAGTATAGTGTCAAGGGATAGCTTGTTTTGGCTCTGTGCTTCATGGAGCAGAAGCATATTTTAAAAGACCTTCTACTAAGTTTCTTGTACAGAGAGGTGATTTGAATTGTAGGTAGTTGCTGGGAAGGAGTTGGGGCAGTTTAAGTCTACAACAGCATGCAGAAGTTAAAAAATGCTGAGATGGTCTTGTTCAAAAATGTTGGAGTACTCTCCACCCTTAAGAATGGAGGAAGAACTATCATTTTCTAACAATCTATATATTTTGTTGAGCATGGCACCACATAGGCACTTGTTCTGAAAATTCTGGTACACACATTGGAATATTAGTAATAATATCTGTGGGAAGATCAGTAACATTTTGAAACAAAATCACTATGGTGAAATGTTTGATCCTCTTTGATCCACATGAACTGATCTTGATTCAGAGATGCTACCCACTTTCTTTTTACAAATCCAGTTGTTCAATGCACTCTAAGAAATTAAAATAATATCTAGAATTATCTTGAATGCTTTTGATTTTGGTTGTGTTAGTTTTCCAGTAAGTATGTGAATACATCTTAATTTCCATATTTATATTTATTTTTAATTGGGTCAAAGGTATTACTGTCTCCATCAGACATAAGAATCCAACAGCAGTAATTCCTTGTCAAAGGAAATAATTTACTCTTTGTTTACCTTATTTATGCATTTATATTTTTTGAAAGTGCTTTCCACACTGACGTAGTTATATTCCTACTTATTTTAAGCACTGGTTGCACTTCAGCATAACAAATAACATAAAGCCACAACATAAAACCTTAAGTTTCTTTGTATGTTTTATTTATGCCTGTATTTTGCTATCAATTGAAGAAAGTTTTTTAATGGCACAAATATTATGTAATTGAAAATAAAGCTTCTTTAGATGTTCACTAAATTAAGCAAAAATTAAATATGTATGCAGTCTTCATAGCAAGATCATAGATATGCTTGCTTGCTTGTCCTGAAATAGACTGAAAAAGTCACCAATCAGTCTGTTCTACAAGTTCCGAGGAAGCTTCATTCTTATGGAGCAAGGACAAATTCTTGAACTGCACAGAAGAACAACAAGAATTCAATGAGACTTGCCCACTGACAGGTTGATGGAACATTTATTTTTATTTATTATTCATTACATTTATCTCTAGCCTTTCCTTCTGGAGTTCAAGGTTGCATTTGTATAGCATTTCCCATTCAATTTTATATCATATCCACATCCTGTGAGGTCATTGGATTGACAGATAATAAGAGGCTCAAAGATGCATTCAACATCTAAACTTCATATCTTAATCATTATGGCACATGGCTGTTTAGAAATGTCCTAGAAAAGTTTTATTTTGGGGGAGACCTTTTCCTCTTTTTGGGAGAAGACATTACATTCTTTTTTCCCTTTTTGTCCACTGTATACATATATTATTATGTCAATGAAATATCCAGAATGTTTACAGGGGAAAATTGAACTGATTATCAAATCTGATACCAAAAGCAAGTTTACTACATGATTTTGTGAATGCTAAACAAATCAGCAGCATGGATTTTTGTGGAATAATAAAAGTTTCCATAAATTATAGATTGAACACATAGTGATATGTCTAATGGCTGTTACTTCCATCTAGGAGAAACTGTTTTAACTATCAATACTTTTCCCATGATGTATTAAGTGCAGGAAAATATTCAGAATTAATATTTTCACTTTTTAAAAAGTGTTAAAAGAAATGAGAAAAAAAGAACAGCAAAAGCAATACAATTATATATTTGAATTAAATCTGATATTTATCCAGAGGCAAAACCATCAGTCTGTACATTTTGAGTAACGGTTCTTACTGAGAATATGTAGACAGTAAGGAAGATGATTTTAGTGGAGATATGAAGACTCTTTAGCCAAAACAACAAAAGCTAAAACTTTTTAAAGCCAAAAAGGGCCACATATTGTAATGTTCAAAAATGGTACAAACAGACACCTACATAATTTATTCAGTTATATGGATAACAAGAAGATTACAACAAAATCAGACTTGTAAGATTTTCTTATTGTAGTCAAATCTCAAGAAAAGTAGATTTAGCCTTCCTATGGAATAAGTTCTAGTTTATGCCCTGAGATTGACAAAGTAGAAGATGGGTGGCATGTAGCTCTTTGGGTAACTGGATAAACTTTTTATAAGGCATCAAGTTTGTTCTATGAATGTTATGCATTCATTGTAAAGACACTGTCACATCAGCCGATGGATGCAAAACGTATGTCAAAAGGACACAGCGGATGAGAAAATGTTCCATCCATTGTTATCCGCTCTCAAAAGTGCC
>BHFT01001117.1:0-19389 GCA_004320025.1 Laticauda laticaudata | reverse complement strand
ATAAGCCGACCCCCAAATTTGAAAAAAAAAAAGCGTTTTAAATTCGGCGTGAGATTGAGGAGCCTTGTTGTGAGACCATGAGAAATGACAAAAAATCATGAGACTCATGGCAGAACCATGAGAGTTGGCAGGGCTGAAAATGGAATGAAAATCCCAACCCATCCTTGAAGTTCATTTATAGCCCTTGGTGAATGACACTTTCCCTACCTTGAATACAAAGAAGGGTTATTGTAAAGGTAAAAAGATAAGGAAGAGTCAAAGGGCTCTATTCTGGGACAGAAAAATGACAAATAATACTAATACTAGGCAAGATGATGGTCTTCAGCTGTGGTGACTGCTTGTCTTTTTCAGTACAGCTTCTCAGGAATTAAACTGTAGATATTGGATTTTTTTTTTTTAAAGGCCAGTTTGACCAATAACTATGATTCCTTTGAACAAGAACCTGCACCTTCCACATAAGTTAGATTTCAATTCTCCTGATTTCATCCATTATGAATAAAGTCTTTTGAGAACAATAGGACTTGGTTTCCCATTGACCTGGGCAACAGAAGATAGCCATTCCATTGTCTCCAGCAAAACAATGAAATATAGTTGTGAATATCTAACATTATTTCTGAAACTTCAGTGGGTCCCAAGTTTCTCGTAATCTGTTAGGAACAGTCATACTGAATATCCTTATTGACATATATTTCTCATTATAAATCAGTGTGAACTAACAGACCACTACTTTCTTGTGTAAATAGATATCAGCAGCACTGATGTGTGCTCAATTGCCAAGTAACGGATATTGTATTTTCCGCTTGCCAAATTCTAGGAGGAAATGAATGTTATCCATACAGCATAATTTATTGTTTCTCCAACTCCAGAAATACTGAGTCAGGACTGACAGTAAAGCTGAGAGAAAAAGTTTTTTAGTAGATGACATGTTGTACAGAAATGAGTGAAAGGAGAGAAAATAATTTGCAGTGGTGGCAAGGGGCAGGTGGGGGAGGGAGAGAAAGCTGAAAAGTAGCTGATCTGGTGTAATTAAGTATTTCTAGAAGGTAATAGAATCAGGAAAGGAGGTTTAAAGGAAAGTATTGGAAAACAGTATTTAGAGCCTGAAGCAAAAAGTGCAACTGTAACTCATATCCTTTGGGAGGAGAATGCCTTCAAATTTTGACTTCTAATGACTGCCTTGAAGTTTTCTGGCACTTTCATGGAGAACTAGATGTCCTTGAAGGAGTGGATCCTGATCAATGACCAGACAGTGAATTCTGGCTAGTGAAGTCTGTCTGGAAAAAGGAGAGCTCAAGAGATCACCCATCTGCACTCTGGACAGCTTTTTGTGGTAAGTTAATGAGTTGCGTGATTGGAACTGAGGGATTTCAACCAAGCTCACAGTTGTATTGCAATCTAAATGGGCTCAAGGTTTACACATGCCTCATTGATTAAATTTTTTTGGACATAATTAACAGCTCTAGAGGTACTTTCTGAGCTGCACAATAAAAAAAATCTGCTTGATGAGTTAATATTTTTTCTTGACTACAAAGGAATAAAGAAAAAAGTTTTAAGACGTAATAATATTTGACAAAAAGCTTTCTTGGGAATGTTATTTATTTACTATTAAATAGTGCAGAGTTTTTACAAAACAAAATATAAAGGTAATACAACCCAGCCTGTCATGCTGTCTGTAACTTCAGAATGTCATTTGTGACACAAGGAGCAAAAAAAATAAGGGGGATGGGGCAGCTTGCCTCCCTCCCTTTTCCTTGTTTGAAACACTTTCATTTTTGGATTATAATACATAATGACAACTAAAGTGGCAAAAATAGTATAGGGAAGAAGAAGATTGCTTCAGCAACCTGCAGAGAGAGGAATTACACCAGATTTGCTTCAGAAAATGTTTGAATAATGGCAATAAGCTGAATCATTTGATACTAAATTGACTTCTTAGATGACTTCTAAAGATGAAAGAGGAGAGGAAAAACAGTTTAAGAAGACAGAAGGTTCAGTAAAACAAGTGCCTGGAAATGTAAAACAAATTAATGACAAAGTAAATATTTTGGAGAGTAAGACAGAAGCTATACACAGAGATTTGGAGAGACAATTAGATAATTTGGCTCTATTGGAGCTGAGAGAGAAGGACTTTTGTTTGAATTTTGTAGATTAAGTCTATTTCTGAGATATAGCAACCTACAGTCAACTAAGTTATGTTTTCTAACTTTGAAGAATCTGGACCGAAATGACGACTCAATTGTTCAAAAGGAGAAGTACTGGAGCATCCATAGAGAATTTCATGATTACAACCTGCTCTTACATTGGAATCCCCATGTATTAGAATATGTTTACTTGGAAACTTATTCAGCTAGAAGTATGGAAGGCCTGATTCTAGATTTGGGTGACCTGTAAATGGGCTGCTGGGGAGGAACATAGAAATTGTTCAAATATTGACAAAGCTGATACAGCATTCTTAACATGAGATGATTATTTTACAATTTGAATATATTAATTTAGAAGCTATAATAGACCAAGTCCACCTTTGCTATCTTTGAGGCTAGGTTGTGCGGGCACTAGTAAAGAAAAATAATTGGAAATTGAAAATTCCACCAAATTCCATGTGTCATGAAAAATAAATACATTACTGATCTCAATCTGAATCTGAATCTCTATCTAGATAGGTACGGGGAGAGAGAAAGAGAGAGAGAGAGAGAGAGGTGGGGGAGAAAGAGAGAGCAAGAGCGCTATTTCTGGCTGCTTCTATCTCTCTTTCTATCATCTATATCTCTGTCATCTCTATCTTTATCACATTTGGATAAAACTCCAAGAAAATCTGGGTCTCAGATTTGAATCTCAGTGGTGAGATTCAAAAACTTTTACTACTGGTTCTGTGGGCATGGCTTGGTGGATGTGGCCATGTGACTGGGAGGGTGTGGCTTTTTTTGCAGTCCCCACCTGTTTCTGGGAGCTTCTTAGCCACAGAGAAGCCTTTAGGGGAGCGTTTTTGCTCCCCTAAGACTTCTCTGGGGCTCAGAAAGAAAAGGAACAGAGCATGGGAGGGGCACGCAGCACCCCTCCAAGCTCCATTTTGCAAGCTTCCTAGCTTCAGAAGAGCCTCTGGGGGGGGGGGGGNGGGGGGGCATTTTGCTGTGGAAGGCAAAAAAATGGAGTGGGGGCTGAGCTCCTTCCTCCATTTTTTGCCTTCCTGGGCCTCAGCAAGGGGAATCCTGGCACAGCTGATCTTATCTACAGCTGATTATCAGGAGGGAAAAAAAGAAATACCTTAGGCAAATGTCAGGCAGGCGGATGGAGTGAGCATCGGATGGGAGGGTGACTGGGTGGGGGCCGTGGTCAGCCAGAACTTACTACTGGTTTGGCGACCCACGCCAAATTCTTGCTACCGGTTCACCCGATCCGGTGTGAACCTGCTGAATACCACCTCTGGTCTGCTTGTTTTGGAGCAGATTTTCTGCTGCCAGCTAGAGTGGCTATTGTCCTCAATCTGTGGGATACTTCCAAAGAAGAAGTTTCATGGGCAGAGCAAATAAGGCCAGATGGAACTCCCCAATGCTACCAATGCCCCAGTTCCAAAGTTCTGATAGATGCACTCTCTCTTCTTGAGGTCACATGATCACATTTTGGACATTTGGCAACTGGCTTGCATTTATGGCTAGTTGGCATCCTGCAGTCTTATTACCATGATGTTCTGTTTTTTTGCTTGTCTACAGCATTTACTTCATATTTTTGGCCAAAAAGAAAAAAATATATTGATGAAAATGGATTCATTTGATGATTGTGGCTTTTACTTAACAACTATGGTCTTTACACAGTGACCACAGTATTTGCTAAACAATCACCACAAAAATAGTCATAAAATCAGACATAGTTATGTGATGAGCTGTTTAATGAGCACCACGACTTACCACCATAATTCCAGATTCAATTACAGTTGTAAGTCAAGAATGCTGTGTATCACCTATGAGATAAACATCTGGAAAGTCATAAAAGGGGCTGTGTTATGTTGATTAACTTGGTGTCTCCTGCATTTATCTGAATGGGTTTTGGGTTGGAGCATCTTTTTTGTTGTTTTTGGGGAATATTGAGCACTCAGAAAATGAACTTGTCAGCTTTTCAACAGGAGGACAGTGGGAGGGTGGTAACATGTTGAGAAACTCAGTTGCAGCAGTTACTGATTGAAGCATTGATTTAATTGCTTCAAGTTTGCATATAATTGTTGATCTTCTGTAGAGAGGGTGTGAAACAACTGAGCTCGCTATTTTTCATCCTCCATAGGGTCGACTGATGACTGTATCTTCTCCTTAATTAAACTGAAAGTGTTATGCCTCCTGTGCTTATCTAGACCTGACCTTGGAAGTTGGGGAAGCATTCTGCTGTGTAGGTAATTTCTGGCTGAGTTTATGAACTCTGTGGTTTATGTCATCCTCTCTTGTGTGCTTGGCTCTCCTCCCAGAATTTTGTAGAAGCCCTACACTAGTATAGTGAAAGACCCATGGTATTGGTGTAATTTCAAATCCCCCTAGAAAATGTTTTTAAATTTAGATTTCAAATTTAAATTTCAAATTTAATTTCAGTTATAACTGTTTGAAGGCTTAGAGTGTTCAGAATGCTTGGTAGTTTCTCTTTGTGACATCTCAGACTTGTTCTTTCTCTTTTAATTCTTTGTTCCTGCCTTATGGCCATAGTTGCTTCATACCCTCAGTAGGTGTTAGGAACAGTTAGATTCCAGGCTCTAAAATACCAATTAATCTTAATTCTAAAGTTCTAAAATTACTATATCTAGTACAGGGGAATAAAATTACTAATTGACATTAAATGAAATCTCTAATTAAAGTTTTTTAAAGCTAAATAAAAGTAGATAAACTAGAAGAGTAAAAAGCTCGCTAAAATGCTGTCATTCCATTAAATGGCTGTGTCTGAAATTATTTCCTCAGACAATATATATTTTGGTCAGCTTATCTAACAATTTCTAGAGATCTGGCCCCTTGCTTTAAACCAGGGTTATCAAATTCATAGTGTCATCACATGACGTATTGTGACTATTTTCCCCATCACTAACATGAGGAGTGGGCATGGCCAGTGCATGACGCATCTAGTCTATGGGCCATGAGTTTGACATTCCTGCTTTAAACATTTTGGTATGGTCCCCAGGTCTGAAAATATTAGGCTCCCTTTAATTCTCACTTGCGAAATTAGGCTAGGCCTAATTAGGACCCAAATTAAGGCCCATTTAAAAATGCATGATGGGAGATAGCTCTTTTAGGGTCAGATAGAATGGGCCCCTTGAAGGTTGGATAGTCCAATATTTTTATTCAGAGAAAGATATTGCATATTTTTCAGCCCACTGTAACTTAGGGACATGCTGAGACCCAATTGTCCAATGAGATGGTAGAATACTTGATGTATATCATGATCTCATAGTTAAGCTCCAACCTTTTGTAAGAAAGGCAAATACCAATATAATCAGGAAGGGATGAAGATCTAAGAGTTGGCTTAAAAAATCTTTCCTTGCCACCAAAACAGGATTATTGGACTCCTATGCTGCCTTACTCAGACAAAATTCCACTCACATTTTAAAGAAGCACAAAAGGCAATATAGGGTCCTGCTCAAAAAGAAAAGAAAAAAAAACCCTCAAGATCAGAGGAAAAAATGCTCACTAAATAAAGCTACAAAGGCCAACAATCCGTTCCTATTTTGGCATATTATAACAAACTATTCACAATAGTAACATTACACATTTACATTGTAGCATGCCCTAATACCTGGGTGCACCACTTCCAAGACTTTATTGTGATCTACATGCTAGCACCTAAATGATGGAATAGCATTATCTTTACTGTTGCCATGGTCCCCAGTCATATGTAAGGAAGTAAAAAATCTCATTAACAAGCTTAAGTGTAGTAAGGCCCCCCAGGGGTGACTGTATCCCCCCTGAGCTAATTAAATCCTATTCAAATTGCTGAGCCTCTGTACTGGTCTCTTTATTTTCATACATTTGCTACAGAGTCAAGATTCCAGAGGACTGGGGGAAAGCCATAATTGTCTCTTTATTTAAAAAAGAAAAGAAAAAGGTGATTTGAATGTTCTGGTTATTAAAAGCAGATTAGTCTACTGAGCATCATTAGTAAACTATATATCAAGTAGTTATTTATGAAATTCCAAACCTGGGTAACAGGGAGGGAGATAATTGACCCTGAGGAAGCAGAAGTTCAACCAGGATAATCTACTGTCTAATGCTTCAACCTCTACACTACTGACAAAAGACTCTTGTTCCTCATTCATAAACTACAGATAGTCCTTGACATACTATCACAATTGAGCCCAAAATTGTCTGTTGTAAAGCAAGACAGTTGTTAAGTGAGTTTTACCCCATTTTACAACCTTTCTTGCCACAGTTGTTAAGTGGATCACTGCAGTTTTTTAAATTAATAATATGGTTGTTAAGTGAATCTGGCTTCCCCATTGACTACTTGTCAGAAGGTTCCAAAAGGTAATCCTTTAAACCAAGGACACTGCAACTGCAGTAAATATGAGTCAGTTGCCAAGCTTCTGAATGTTGATCACATGGCTATGGAGATGCTGCAATGGTTGTAAGTGTGAAAAATGGTTATAAGTAACTTTTTTTTCAGTGTCGTGATAACTTTGAACAATCACTGTACAAACTATTATAAATCAAGGACTACCTAACTCAGCTCCAGAGTAAGATGTAATGGGGGAAGGGACCTTTCTGGCTTCAGACTATCAAGGGGGTTAAACTAGGATGTACTCTAGCACCATTGCTTTTCAAGGATTGATTAAAACCCTTTAGAACAGGGGTGTCAAACTCCCAGGCCACAGGCTGGATGTGTTACATGCTGGCCCCACCCGGTTTAGTGAAGGGGAAAACAGTCCTGATATGTCACATGACCCTGCCATGACAACACAAGTTTGACATCCCTGCTTTAGTAGATTGATATCCATGCACCTAAATCAGCTGATAGATATCTCCCAATTTTGCTCTATGATGATGATGATGCAGTTCTTCTTTCCTTGTCTTTTACAGGCAGTAAGTTGACATTAAAAATTCTGGTATCCTACCATAATGAGGAACAATTAATCAATTGCAATAAATCTGAAGTTGTAGTTTTTTCCAACAAAAGACAAAAGTACAAGTGGGAAATCGATTCTCATGAATTAGAGCAAATGTTTTAAATACTTGGGCATAGTATTTCAGGCCTCTAGGAAATTAACAGTCCAGGTAAATTATGCCACTTCAATTGCCCAAAAGAACACACAAACTGTAACTAAATTTTATAGGCCACAAGGGGCAAATTGCATTTCAGCAGCAATCAAATTGTTTATGGCTATAAAACAGTTTCCCCACTATTATATGGGATACAACTTGTACAAACCAAAGGGATTATGAAGCCATTCAATCAAATGTCCTTTGGGCTTTGTTTGACACCCCAATATGCACCTCAACACAATCTTAAAACTTAAAGCTAATATGCCAGATATTTAGGTTCAAGCTTAGACTAGAATTCTAATATCAGGACTTGAAATCATGTCCAGGGATCCAAATCTTTGATCTCAGAACCACCTTTGATTGAACAAATAGTTATGCAACCTTAAGTACATAGGAAATGAATATGAAAATTGAAAATTATCCAGCAAGAGCATCAATTCATGTACACTCAAATGATCTTTTATGATACATGGCATTATTTTATTAATTTAATCTATAAAGATAACAAAGATAAGACTATAGAATATTCTGGTCAAATATATAATTTACAAATATAAAGATTGTATGTATCTTTCTTAAGATTATTGCTTATCTCTTTTTTATAACTTCTTTATTGACAGAATTTAATAGAAAAACATGTTCTTCTAAATATTTAAACTTTTATATTCATGCCGCGAGTACATTGGATGGCATATCTTTTGTTCTATTGTTTAGTTAGTTTAATTTCCTGAATTACCCTGAATTTTATCAGTTTAACTTCTTTCAAAAAAACAACATAATAAAACACAGAAGTAAGTAAAAAGCAGATAAGATTCTACATTTTAGAATTTTGCTTTAGGGCGACGATTTTAGATGTTTGTTTTGTACAACAGTGTTTCTTTATATGGTACTGAAAGAATCCATAATTGGGATTTATTTTTTTTAAAAATATGTGACTGTGGGTGTGTTTGCTCAAGTGATATAAGAGCATTTAACTCAGAAAAGTTGCACTCCATATGAAAAATGCATCACTTAACATGCTGAACCTCACCTAATCAACCCTTATGTTCAGGGCTCCTGCCAGGCATTTTTGTATGACATAGATTAACACATAATGAAAGACTGCTGTTCATAGTGCAGGCAGCTGTAAACAGTCTCAAAAAAAGAAAGAAAGAAAACACATTGCAAATGACTGCTAGTCACAGTGGGCATGTTCTTAAGAAATTCTAAAAAAAATCCAGACATCATTCATATGCTGCAAAATTGAATCATAATTAGCAATCCTGTGCTGGAGGGAAAAGTTTTGAAACTGAGATCTTTCACATCACAAATCCATCTGAAAGTGCTTTGCAGAGCTTTTTGCTGTGAGTCTTCCATGTAACACAGTTATTTCCCTTTTATCCAGTGTCTTCTCTCAGTGGTTTTCAAAAAGTGTTTCAAGATATTTGATTAAGGTGAGAGGATCAATAGATATCTGGTGTGTTAGTAGGTCAATTTTACTGGCCTATTGGGAGATTCCAATGCTTTTTTTTCAGTTTAGATCCTTTCATATGCAACTTTTTCTAAAGCCCATGTCACACTGCACCAATGGATGGAAAGAGGATGTAAAACGGAGAAAAACGCTTGCCATTCGTTGGTTAACACGATGCATCAGTTCTGTACTCACTGCATGCATGATTCATACGTTCGATCCGTCCAGCATCCATCTACTGAGATTTCATCTGCTCAAAATGTTTTGAGCTGCACAAAACTTTTTGAATGGATGAACTTTCCGCCATGTCCGTTCTACATCCGCGACACATACGGGGAACAAATGTTCTACATCCATCATCATCCGTTACACATCTGCTGTATCTGCTCGGCATCCGCTGCGCATCTGCGCAACTCGCATCCACTCCAGCAGAAAATGGAAAGAGGGAGGAAGCGAAATGGATGCAGAACGTCCACGCAGCATTAGTAGCACGGACATAGAAAGGACGAAAGCAGATGCAACTCGCATATAAAGCATTAAAACAGAAAAAACGTTTGTATATGGGATGTATCTTGGATATTTAGGATGTCTGGAGGATGTCTAGAGGATGCAGAAAGACACCTAGTGGAAAACCGATAATTCCTATAAAAAGGGGGAGGAAATCACTTGGATCTCACTTTTAGTCCAGCAGCCCTGGTGTGCAGACCTCTTCAGCCTTGCTCTTGCTCTTGCTCTTCCACATCATCCAGTCATCTGCCACCATGGATGCATCGCATGACCACTCCCTTTTGGTAGCCCGCCATCATTTACAAGCAGTGCCAAAGCCCTCTCAGGCTCTTTCACCTGTTCTAATCGCAAGGAAAAGGAGGCATCCACAGAAGTGTGTGGGGTCCGAAGAATGGATCGTGGAGAAGAGCGCGAGTACGGACTGTATGACAAGCTGAGGGTGGCAGCTGAGGAGACGGCAAGACCCTGCAGTGGCATTCCATAGCCATTCATGAGGATGCCACAGCGCATGTTTGACGAAAGTTTGTGGAGCGGCTGAGACCCAGGTTGACCAACGCAAACACCAAACTTGCGGCCGCAGCCTGGACCGCTGGACTGAAGGTGGCACTGACTCTGTGCCACCTGGCCCTCTGGGGGACGCGAACGTACAGGAACATGCAGTATGCCCTGGAGGGTGCGCACCAACACCATCAGATTGTGGTCAAGAGAAATGGTGCAGGCCAATCATGCGAAGATTACCTTGAGTTAGGCGCTCCAGTTCCCCACCACTGAAGAAGGCTGGAAGAAAAGTTGCAGAACACTGTATCAGAAGTGGAAACTTCCCCCACACCGTTGGAGCCATAGAGTGGCAAGCACATGGGCCTGGCAAAAGACGTCGAGCCAACTAGGGTCCGCATTATCACAACTTACAACGGGCTTCTTTTCTTCAGGCATCCAATCCTCTTTGCCATCGTTGATGCTGACCATACAAATTCATGTACATCGATGCTTCAGGCAAAGCGGGTTAGGCTTCAGAGCCAGGTATACAACACGCAAGTGACCTCAACGGAGGGCTGGAACGCAACTCAATCATGGGCTTCGCCAGATCCAGACGCCTGCCCAACGACTCACAAGATGTGCCCTACTTCATCGTGGGGGGATGACGCCTTCTCTCTCAGAACGCCTTACTTCATGAAATGCCTAGCACTTCCAGAGTACGTCACCTGATGAAGAGAGGAGTCTTCAACTACAGGCGTCAGGCAAGATGGGTGGTGGAGAAGCGCTTTGGCATCCTGGCCACGTGAGGTTCCAAGGTATCTTCTCACCAGCAGGCAGCATCGCCCAGAGACCGGAGGAAAAATCGTGGAGAACGCTTGCTGGCATCCTCACAATCTCATGTGCACCCGCTACCCAGTGTTGCAGAACAGGCTTGTTAGACCACCAACAAGGCAAGATGGGGACAATAGAGCCTGGTTGAAGCTGGAGGCAAAGGACAACCTGATAGATCACTGGTGGATGATGCCAGGCCCCAACATTGAAGCTTCACGTGCAAAGGGCAAGTCCAGAGCAGCGCAACCTCCTGAAGAGCACTGGAGCCAACTTCCCCCAGCTGGGGACAGTGGACGGTGGCAAGACAGGAATGGTAGATGCTGAAGTGATGCTCCTTCAGCCTGTCTCATTACACGTGATGAGCATTGGGCCCATGTAATGTTGAGTGGCCCTACAATGAGCAGTGGGCATTTAATAAAGAGTTTGTTGTTTATGTTGGAAAAATGTGTATGATAGAATGATTATAATTGTATTGATAGATAAAAGGCCATAGGTGTGGCACCCTGGGAGGGTGGGATGGCCATAGCAGTGCCGACTATGGCTTGGCACTGAGGCTTAATCTCTCCCACAGCTATTGAACCCATCCCACAAAAGCTTATTAACATCCACAGCTATTACCCATCCCACAGGTATTCCCTGCCCATCCCACTGCTATCCCTTACCCATCCCAACAGCCCATCCTGCCAGCTAGTCTTACCCATGCTCACAAGCATCGCAAAGGCTTAAAGCCATTTCTAAAAGTTTCCACCAAAGACTTTTAATTCGTAAAGAAGCTGAACCGAGGTTGTGAAGCAAAGATAACCTTTATTAATAATAAAAACTGACTTTTATTAAAAAAGCAAAATGAACCAAGAAAAGTGTCCAACCAGCAAGATAAAGTCAACATGTAACAACCCAATCTTCTGGCAAGCTCTTCTCAGTCACTTCTGAGGCTGTGCCATGGTCTCAGGGGTGAAGGGTTCCAGGGGCTGGGTGGAGGGTGGCAGTGGCCTGGATGTGCTGGTACTGAGGTGCCATTGAGGTGGCCTGGCCCTGAGAGGAACAACAAGGGGATGGTGTGTGGCAGGAGGCTCTCGGAGAGCTGGCCGCAGTCCTGAAATGTCAGCCTTCAGATCTATCACTTTGCCATCTTTTGGCTGTCCCTAAAGAATGGGGGGAGGAAGGGGAGTTAGGGATAGTGAGCTGGAGGTGTTTACATTTCTCTCTTGTTGTGTAAATGAGGGGGGGGAGCCATACAGATAGATTCAGGTTTCTATTTCTCGGCTTCGCTTTCTTTTCTCTGCGCAACTGCAGAACCCGTATCAAAAGTATTCCCAAGGTCAACAGAACAGAGGCCTCATCATCACCTGAAGATGCGGCCACTATGATCAGTATTACAACTGCTAAATTGGAAGTTGAAATCTGAACTATGGGGTGAGAACACTTCCATCACTTTGGTAATATTGTGAATTATGCGCCTAATTTTCAGATTCAGAAATTCGTGTGGGGTTGCTAACCCAACTTTCACTTCCAGGTAAAAGAGTTATAACTTTTCTGCGGTAATTTAAAGAGGTCTAAGTAATTGGTCTTTCTTGGATTTTTGAATGGAGCGCAGCTGACATTATCTGAATCTCACTCTAGACCACAGCTCACGCAAGAGAAAACACCCAATTTTCTTCGGAGGGTGCCTGGACATCCATGTCATCTTCAACTAGTTGATCAGGAAGACCTGGGAGCCTGAATTGGAGGGCAAGATTCTTTGCTGTGTACAGAAGCCCAATCGCTAGGCAGAGCTCAATCTGGAGAGGATCCAGCTGTGAAGCCCAGATGGTTCGGTGGGGGTTGGATGGAAAGATCTGAGAGGGAACCCCTCCCCAGGATCAACAAACTACCTGCTGGCATGGAAAAGAGGAGAACATCGGCAAAAGGGAAAAGGAAGAACTCTCATCGAATCAAGCCAGGAAGACTCCTTGATGAAGCGCTTGAACAACTCCAAAAGCTGCACAAAGGTTATGAAGGGGAAGGGGAAAGTAGCCCCAGCTAGAGAAGAGAGCAGCCCCCTCTCCCAATAAATCAACCTTTGAGCCAGCAGCAGCCCCCGGGCCTCGCAGCGGGGGGTGTAATTCCTGAAGGCATAGAGCTCCTAAGACTGGCTCCATTGAAAGGTAAAATATGAGGGAAATAAATCCCAAAAACCTGGGATTTTCCTGGCCCACAGTTTGGAGCTTATATGGAAGAATAACGGGGAGGATTTTCCTTCCAGAAGCAGCAATAAGTGACATGTGTTACCAGGGCCTCTGGAGGGAACAACTGCAGAGTAGAGTGGTGACCTTGCATAATGAATAATGCCCCGCAGTTTATGAACTATACAACTTGTTCATGACTGCACTATCGGTGAGGTTTGAGGACCCACTGGCAGAGCACAAAGCCCCCGATAAAGATGAAGACCATAAAATCAGGGGCGGAGGTCAGTGGCTGACACACCCAAGAATTTAGACAGTTTAACTGGTCATGATCCAAGGCTGGTTCACAGGAAGGCCCTGATAGTAGCATTTAAAGATGGTTTAAATAAGATGTGTACCAGAGATGCATTGGCTAGCAGAGATTCGGCAAATGACCTTGTAAGAGTGTGGTACTGTGCTGGCTGAAGAAGTGGAATATTGATTAAGCCCGAAGGGAGATGGCGGGGAGGTCGGGTGGAGCAAGCCGGCATGAGTGCTGGAGAGGCGCTTCACCAAGGACATGGGATGTCCAGTCCCAATACCGATGACCAGATTTTGTTCTTGAGGCGGGCTTGGCTTGGGGTGAGGAAGGAGAAGTGTAGGGGGGGCTGTCTGGTCTGCAGCTGAGTCGAGGTGAGGCGTCAAGTGGCACTGTGGCATCGGTGGTCTGTGGTGTCGGTGCATCGTGTGGCGTCAGTGGCATGCTGTGGCGTCAAGTGTCAATGATGTTGGCAGGCGAGGAACCTGTGCCTGACCTGGGAGGGCTGCTCTGTGCTGCTGGAAGTCCTGGTATCCATCCCTTGGTAAGGTGAAGGGGGCTGTATGAAAAGCCTTGGGAAGGGCTGGTGACATTGGCTACCGGGTGGAGAGGAGACCTGGACTGGGTCAGAGCAAGGTTCAGCTAGGCCTGGAGGGTGGATGGAAGAAGACCTGTGATCCCTCTCCATTGATCACCTGTACTGGGCTTTGGGTATTTCGCATGGAGAATCTGGTTCACAGTAGGTGAGGAAGGCTTATCTGTTAGAAAGGATGGAATCCAAAGTGGTAACCAGCTGAGAAAGGGAAGATCACGCTGCTCCTTGATGGTGTCCCTGATCTCACTAGAGGACAGTGTGGCTACTGCCCCTCTGGTCTGCCTCTCTGCCGCCTTTTGTGGAGGTGGAGACTGGGGGGTGGGGGGTGGGCTGGTCTCTGGTGGCTGCGGCTCTTCAATGCTCCATCTGCGTCAGGGGATCCTCCATGTGCCTCCCATGGGGTGTGCAGCTGTCGGGGGGGGGGGTTTTCCATTGTGGGTGCACTCCAAGATACGCTGGCCTGGACACAGGAGTTGAGTCTTGGCCAGAAGAGACTGGCTGGTCTGTGGGCTGGCCTGAGAGAGAGGGTTGACAGAGGGGCGCTCCTCGGTGGCTGGAGCCTCACCTCCGAGGGAAGCCTGCACTTTTTGCCAAGGACAAAGGTCGTCCCGGTCGGTTGAGCGACCACGGCCTGGCCAGACTTTCCTTCCAAGGTGCAGCTTCCATACCAGGTGTGCATAGTTGCTTCCACCACCCAGAGGACATCCGAAGTGTAAAGCCCAGGCTCTCCGCCTTCCTGTTTCCAAGCTTGGCCTTGCATCTGCTTGGTGTCTCGATTAGAGGCCTGTGGCCCTTCCTCCAGAGGGTACTCAATTCTCCGCTCAAGCCATTCGAGCACCTCCTCCTCATGTCCTGCTGGCAATTGGAGTACTGTCTCCTCTCCGCCCTTTTCATCGCGAATGCTCTTCCATCCCTCTGGCAGGGCCTTCTGCCCTCATCAGGAGGGCTTTGAGGTTCTAGGGGCTGGTCACCAACACCACACCAGCAGCGCAGCAGTAACACCAAGGCAGCAGCAGCAGAGTCAGCACCAGCAAAAGCACCAGCACCAAGCCAGCAGGCACCAAGCAGCAGAGTCACACCAGCACAGCACCAGACGCAGGAAAGCAGCACCCAGCAGAAGCACCAGCACCAGCAAGCATCAGCACCAGCACAGAAGAAGCACAAGCGAGCAGGCAGCAGCAGAGAAGCAGAGTCCAGTGCGGGGGTGGGAATGGTGGTCCTGTCGCTTCTTCCAGGGCTTGGCAGGAAGTAGGCACAGGCATCCTCCTTCTTCCCCAATGGTTGTTGGCTGAAGATGTGTCTGGCATAGCAGTCTTTCCTCTGATGGGTGAACCCGTCAAGGCTAAATTCCCTTTAAATCTGTGGGGCTGATGCATGCCATGCCTCTCGCGCAATGTGCAGTGATGCTTTGGATACGCTAAGGCATCTGCCTTATGCATTCCGCTCAGTGTCCGTGAAGCATTTGCGGTCAGACCTGCTAGGCTGGGCCGCCTAACGCATCCGCTCGCTTCGCTGTGCGTCCGCATTTGCTGTTCTTCTCACCCGGAAGCCCTGCGGATGTGGTCCACCGCTTCCATCCGCTTCTATCCGCTAGGCTTTCTGTTGAGGCATCTGCTTTAACATTCCTCGCTACGTCCTCCCCATGTCCATTCCTTTCCATTGTTCTCCATTCTCTTTATGCAAATTTGGGGCACTTTTGAGAGCGGATAACAACAGATGGAAAATTTGTTCGTCTGCTGTGTCCTTTTTACATACGTTTTGCATCCATCGGCCGATGTGACCTAGCCTTACCATAGAACATTTTGTACATGAATAGATTTGCTTATCTGTTTACAAAAGACTGTGAATTCTGTTGAGAGAAGATCATATAAATCTGCAACAGAATAGTGTGTTAGTGGATAATAGTGTATTGGATAATAATGTTAATAGTGGATAATTTCTGAAGTCTGACTGAAGTTTTGTGGTGAGACAATCACTGATGTAGACAAATCTCCCCAAAGGAGAACCTGCTATTTAAGGCTAGGTCCCACTGGCCGACGGATGCAAAACGTATGCAAAAAGGACACAGCGGACGAGCAAAATTTCGGGNTATTTCTGTGCTACTAACGCTGTGCAGAAGTTCCATGTATCTTTTGTTTCCTCCCTCTTTCTGTTTTCAGCTGCAGCGGATGTGAGTTGCGAGGATGCCCAGAGGATGCAGAGAGGATACAGCGGACGTTTAATGGATGATAAATGAACATAGAACGTTTGTTGCTCGGATGTCACGGATTTACATTGTACACAGCGGAAAGTTCATCCGTTCACAAAGTTTTGTGCAGCTCAAAACTTCTGGAGCAGATGAAATCTCAGTGGATGGATGCTCAAAGGATAGAGCGTATGAAACATGTATGCAATGAGTACACAATGGATGCATAACATTTTCCAACGTTTTTTAACGTTTTACATCCTCTTTGCATCTGTTGGTGCAGTGGGACAGGGGCTTTAGCCATATATTGTGTATGTTTTACAGGGTGTAATTTGCATTCCACCCTGGCACAAGAGTTTAGTTTTGGCTTTTTACAGAAGCTATGGACAGCTAGTATCCACAACATGGATAATTTACCTAAAATAATTGGTTAATAAGCAGGCTAATATAATTAACAATTTACATATTTTAAAGAGCCATTTAAAAGAGTTTGTTTAGAGATTTACAGTTTAGGGTTAGAAGTGTGCTTAATACCAAGTTTTTTAGTGCCATTTCATTTAAATTCAAAGACCTATATTAACAACTGTGATAGTCACAAACAGTTCCAACTTCATTCAGGTAAACATGAGATGTTTCTAGTCAATCAAAAGATATTTTAGGAAATAGGAAATCCCCCTGTCTTGCATAGAATTATTCTGCTCTTAGGGGTATGCTAGAGGACATTCAATGGGAGAGATTGATTGCTAGTCACAGCACGGTAAACTACTATAGATTAAATGGAGAGCAAACCCCATATTCCCTAGCATTGTCAATGCTACTTGGTTGAGTAATGAAATGTCCACAAACAAATAATCAGAAAGCATCAAGGACTCCACAATTACCTAATAAATGTCAGCAAAGGCTCAATTGCCAAAAATGTGGAAAAAAAGAGACTCAAAACATTCAAAGAGGCCCCGTTTTAATTAAATCACAAATAAAGGACAGCTGGAAGGAGCTATGGCAACCAAAATGTGAATTATTAGAAGGCACTAAACAGTTTAGGCCAAATTATTTGAACACATTCTTTCAAAAATGAATTGTAACTCTGTTATAGGACCTTCCGAAGAAGCCCTTGTCTGTCAAACACTATCACTCTCATTTGGTGAGCTAAGCTGGTTTTTATCCTCTAAACCTGGGGTGTCAAACTTGCACCATCACTGCATCATCACGGGATGTATTGGGACCTTTTCCCCCTTCGCTAAAGGCCCTGTCACACTGCCCAACGGATGTAAAACGTTTGTAAAAAGGACACAGCGGACGAGAAAAATGTTCCATCTTTGTTATCCGCTCTCAGGAAATGGGTCAAAAATCTTGCCATAACCAGAGCGTGATAGCACGGAAAGGAAGGATGGGGGGGAGGAGACAGGGCGGATGAAAAGCGGAATGCAGACGTGATGCATAGAGGAACGTTAGAGGATGCAGTAGAAGGATGCAGAGCGGAGTGCAGTAGAGGATGCGTAGAAGGATGCATAAGAGGCATGCGTAGAGGATGCAAAGCGCGATGCAGAGCGGATGCCAATAGCGGATGCATAGCGGATGCATTGGCAGGATGCGATGGTTGGCGATCTCACTCTTCATTGCTCTGTCATCCGGTCCGTGCTACTAACGCTTGCATGTCCCGTGTCCGCTTCCTCCCTGCATCCGCTTTACAGTCAGCTTGGAACGATGGTTGAGTTTTGCGCGACGGTGTTGCGCTTAGAGTGCTGAGCCCGGATAGTAGCAGAGTGCGTTAATGGATGGCAGAACGGATGTCCCCTGTAATGCCTAGAGGATGAGACGGACTGCATTGGATACATTTTCCGCTCAAAGAGATTTTGAAGGCAGCTCAAAACCTTCTGAGCGGATGAAAATGTCAATTAGACAAAGTCTGACGGATAGAGAGGAAAGCAAACGGAGGCAGAGTGAGTACAGAACAGAGCAATGCGTTAACACCAACGGATGGCAAGTGTTTTTCTCCATTTTACATCCTCTTTCCATCCATTGGTGCAGTGTGACAGGGGCTTAAACTAGGTGGGGTGGGGGCAGGGCCATAAGTTTGACAGTCCTGCTCTAAACTATAAAGATCACTTTATTCTGATATATATTCTTGAAGAAAATTAAATTCAGTGGGATATGTTTTGTTTGGTTATTACAGAGACAGCATATTTCCTCCAACAATCTGGGTCCTTATTTTACAGACCTCGGAAGGAGGAAGGCTGAGTCAGCCTTGAGCCTGGTGAGTTTCAAACTGTCAAATTGTAGTCAGCAGAAATAGTCTGCAGTACTGCATTCCAACCACTTTGCCACAGCAGCTCTTAATCAATAATTTAATTATAAATTTCATTATAACTGTTACATATGAATAGCAAGCTTTATTTTTTTATAAAAAAACTGTATATAAGCTTTATAAAATAAGCTTCTTATTGAAATCCATTAACACATTAGTCATCTCTCTTGATTTCAGTTTCAGTTTCAGTGAACCTAATCTGGATCCAGTCATATGTCCACTATATATTGAAATGCAGAACTAGGGATGGCTGAGGAAGGGGTCTGTTTTATGCCATCAGTAGTTAGAGTAAAACAAAAATACAAGAAATTGGAAAGCCGTGTTTTTGCAATTAAAATTGTTCTGATTCCTGCAATTTAAATATTTTAAAATTAGCAGGTAGTTCTTAATACATTACAGGCTGGTAAAAGCTGTGTTTCCTCTCCCAACCTCATCATAATAAATAAATTAACTATGCTACAATAGTAATAATAACAGTTAAAAATCTTAGAATATGACTTTAGATGTTTACTTTGGCTCTATTATGATAACAAATATTGTTATTGTGGAATAAACAGATGCACCACTACCTCTTTTGAAAAAAAAATCACTAAATATTTGTCAGCTTTTTAAAAAAATCATAGGAATATAGACTAAGATGGAAATAATTTTAGATCCACATGAAATCCACTCCTCCCAAATTGTACAAAATAATATGTGAAGTTAGCAGTTTTAGTCTGAAGCAGGGATGTATGTTTTGATGGTCACTGAGTACAAAATAGTGGATACAACTAGGCAATCAGAAGCTCATCTCTTTGTAAAGTGCATTGCCCACCTTATACAATGGTGTCAAAATGGATGAGTCTTCTATTACCAATTTGTACCCACTATTTTGAAGCCAGTAAGCATCACTGTGGATACCTTGGCTTTGAAATACTATTACAACTCATTCTGGCAAAGTATTGTAGACAGTTTGACAATTTTGCTCTGTAATATTGTGAAATCTTATGGAAATTCCTGAAAAGTTTGGTATTTTAGCATGGTATTTTGTGAAAGTGGAGTGATCTAGTGTAAACCTAGGGCAATTGTTGATCTTACAATATTTCAGCAATAAAACTTTACTGAAAAGTAATTTTAATTTTCAAATGGTATATGAGTCATGGATGGAAGCAATGTATCTCCTGGAGATTAAGGCACCATTACAAATTCCTGATATATTCATTAAGGCTAGGTCCCACTGGCCGACGGACGCAAAGCGTATGCATAAAGAACACAGTGGATGAGCAAAATTTCAGGAGTGGCTCCATCCGTTGTCATCCGCTTCAAAAAGTGGCAAAAATTTGCATAAACAGAAGGGAAAAGAATGGAAAAGAACGG
>BHFT01001116.1:0-30960 GCA_004320025.1 Laticauda laticaudata | reverse complement strand
GTGTGTGTGTGTGTGTGTGTGTGTGTGTGTATGTGTATGTATATGTATATATATAAATATTATGGTTGTTTTAGAACATTTTTGACCTCTAGAGTCCCCTAGAGTCATGTTTGTGAGATGCATGGCTTTGTACTTTTGAAAAATAAATTAATAAATAAACTATTTTGCATACTTCCACACAGAGGAACTACATCCCTTCTCCACTTTTTAGGTTTACCTCTTCTGCCTTTAGTATCATTATAAATAATTTTGCTTCAAGAGTGTGCTCGTCTCCAATTTAAACATCCTCTGAGGTAAAAAAATTTCCTGTAGCACACATTCTGATTTTAGCAATTTTCTAGAGAAGCAGAAAGTTAAAGTTGTGAGGCAGTTTTGAGAGACTTAACTGACCGGTGCTTCAAATAATTTACTTTTGCCAACTAAAACTGTGTGGTTTTGTTGTGATAACCTCTCCTTTCTTGGCATGATTATTCAAAAGATCGGTATGCTCCTAAAGTCTTATGTTATTCTAGTCTTTTATCAGTCAGTTCCTTTTCCTGGATTTTAATTCCTTTCCCACTCTGGAATAAGACCAATTCCTCACTTATTCAAGATTGTATTTTAAGATTATAAGTGTTGAAAGTGGTACAGTGAGAAAGTCTCAGTAGAGTTTTATAATCTATGAATGGAAATATAACCAGGGTCTGAGCTGGAAAAATTATGATCCTCCTTAATTACAGCTTATGTTGTGTGCTGCTGCCATCTATGGTGGTAGCCATCTGGATTTTTTTTTTTTGAACCTACAGTAAAAGTCCAAAACCCTTTATTTCCACAAACTGACATGTTAAAAGTAAGGCTGAGAAGCCCACCGATCAGAAATGCAGTGGTTTGGCCTGGATTCTCCATAAAAAGGAAGGGAGTGAGTGAGTACTGAAACAGCTCCCTTATGTTCCAATGTCTGTCTTCAGAATTTTACTGTGTAATGTATTGGGCTGCAGATATTCAATGTAGGTTTTATGGAGAACAGAACAGAACACATTATTGGCCAAGGGTGATTAGGAACTTGATTAGGTCAAGGAATTTGTCTCTGGTGCAGAAGCTCTTAGTGTATATGCAAAATAACAAAGTAATAAAAAAGTAATAATAATCACAATAATGATATTGTTGGAAGTTTCGATTCCCCCCTCTTCTAAGAAAACAACACCCACCCTTTGTCAAGTAGGGCTATTAAAATAGCTGGAGCCAGCTTACTTTTCACAACAAAGGATCGGGACCATAAAACCAAGATCCCAAGAAGAGATCCCAAAAAGACAAGAATTCAACATGCAGAAATCAAAGTCTTCAAAAATTCACACCTACAAATCAAAGAACCTGAAGTGTATAAAAGAGAGGTTTTTCTTCTCACTTATTAAATTAATCCTAGGAACGTTGTGAGATTTCTTACCTGCCTTCCTATTAATAAACTGATTCTGACTTCTAAGCAGCTGACCAAATCATTTTGCATTTCTCCCAGCCAGGAAATTTGAATCCACAAAGGAAAGAACTTTGCCTATTCCTTAAAGGGCAAGAAGTGTCAGAAGCAGCATGCAGAGCCATTACTGCTGGTATGCAAGCCCTCACCCAGAACAGGTCTACTGTGCATGCATGTGCGCTGCCCATCTGCCAGCTGATTGTTGGATATCTGGCACACATGTGTGGGGTGCAGGGGTATGCGGGAGATGCACACACATGCATAGAGATGTGTGGTGTGCGGGGGGGATCACCACGTGCGTGCGCAGGGGGCGTGGAGGAGACTTGTGCACATTGCCTTCTGGGTGCTGGCACCCAAGTGCGTGCACATTAGCACACATGCAGTTATTGGCACAGGAGCCCAAAAAGGTTAGCCACCACTGGATTATAGGCCAGGGAGAAGTGACAAAATGACCTATAAAATACATTTTTCCCAGGACTTCCTGGTCAGTGGCTATTTCGCTCTTTTGTCCAACATTCAGATTCAGACCTCTTCAGCAACCCTAATTACAACCAGGGCAATTCTAGAGATTTGGCCAGGGTATTTACTTTCAGCCTTCCATCAAAGCAAAATCAAGGCTCTGCCTGAGCCAGCTGAAGCACAGCGCTGCTTATTTAAATAAAATATGCTTGATCCTTTCCCCTGCCACCTCCCATCACCATCTCCCACTTAACAAGATGCTCATATGTTTCTGCTGCCTGCATCCCAAGGGATGCCTTCCATTTAGTTTCATTTTCCTTTTTCATTTCATGCTGTAATGGAGATTCATTGGCGTTTTTCAGTCCATAATTTGAGATGAATCCTCTGCCTCTCCCATGGGGGGTTAAAAGGTGAACATATTAAGACAGTCTAATTTTTTAGATCTACGATTCTCTGGGTATAAAGTGAGCATCCCAAAAGATCACAGGGTTTCTCCCCAGGGGTATCAAGGAGCTACTTTAGATTTTTACGAATGGAGGCAAACATACGTGTCCCGGGATAATGTTGCAGGATCCAATCTGGGTCAACTACTGGGACCAAAGATTTATTCTTCCGAGCTTTCAGACTCGTGCTGGATCCCATCCTCAGGGAACTTCTCTCTAATAGAATGTGTGCACTGGGCTACTGCTCTATGCATCATACTTTAGATTTCATATGACTCATCCCCATAATGAGTGCAGGTATACAATATATGGCATGTATGGGCTTCTAATGTCTACCCCAAATACGCACAGGCATCACAATGCAAATTTTCAAATGTTTCACACAGCAAGCTACTTGTAGGCAATATGCCAGTTCCTGTTTGGAAAACTACCTCTGTAGAGAGTCCTATACAGGCAGTCCTCAACTTACAACTGAAAACAAAAAAACAACAACAATTGAATGAAAAACTGCTGGTGACTTTATACTGCTGCACCATAGAGAGTATCTTAACTGACTGCATCTCTGTATGGTTTGCCAATTGCACAGTGGCAGATAGGAAAGCACTCCAGAGGGTTAATGTCATTGCTCAGAAGATCNTTTTTTTTAACTATTACCATCTGGCAGACGGTATAGGACAATAAAAAGGACAAATAGGCTGCAAAACAGCTTCTATCCCAGGGCAGTAGCTCTTTTGAATTCTACTATATAGTGCAGTATTGGGGGTTTGGATTCAATGTATAGAATGGGAAGGATGTGTGTTTGTGTTTATTTTCATGGTCATGATGTGCACTGAAGATGGTGTTTGATTTCGTTGTACAAGGTGCAAGGACAATAAAGTAAAGTAAACTGTTTCTTTAGTGATTGTTTGAAATTACAATAGCACTGAGAAAAATAATTTGTGACCACTTTTCACACTTATGTCTGTGATGTCTGTTCATTCCCGTGAACATGTGTCCAAAATTCAGACGCTTGGCAACTGACTCGTCTTTCTGACAGTTGCAGAGTCCTGAGGTCATGTGATCCCCTTTTGCAACCTTCTGGCTAGCAAAATCAATGGGGAAGCCAGATTCACTTAACAACTGTGTTACCAATTCAACAACTGCAGTGATTCACTTAAGAACTGTGGCAAGACAGGTTGTAAATTGGGGGAAAAACTCACTTAACAAATGTCTCACTTAGCAACAAAAATGTTGGTTTCTATTGTGGTTGTCAGATCCGTGTATCTGCCATTCTTCAACAGAAAAAGAAGGGAGGGGGGAAGTTGGTACAAGTAATTCTTTTTGATGTAACCTGAATATATTAAATCCTATATTGATCCTGTATGACTTGCATATGATATACAACTGGAAGAGCGGAGCCAGATGTCCAGGACCCTGGAACCTCTTGAAGAGATAACAAGATGAAAAGGAACCATAAAAATTCCAGCTCTGAAAGATACCCCTGGGAACTCTCCTAAGATATGTTCCCAGAGAAGGGGAGGGGGGAATTAACATGTTGGTTCTTTGACGAAATCCACATTTGAATAAGGGGAGGGATTTTAACTTCCTTTATCTATGACTATATGCCTGGGGATATCTTAGACTCTGATTTGCCTAGTGTTGAGATAAAGGATTCCTTTCAATAAAGGATTCCTTTTGAGCCACCTGGTTTTCAGAAGGTCATTCTTTTCGATTGAAGGGGAAAAGTCCAATGCTTACAGCGGTCATAAGTTGTATTGTAACCTGTATAACAGCATTTCTCAGCCTCTGCAACTTTAAGATGTGAATTCAACCCCTAGAATTCTCCACCCAACATGAAGTCCTGTTCATCTTATAGTTGCTGAGGGTGACAAATGCAACTGGATAGATGGAGATGTCTATAGAGATTCTCAGTCATCATCCTGGTCATGGTTGTCCCAAAGGTGCTCTTTCAAGATGCAACTGGACTCTGTTTATTTTTCTTTGAAAATGTTTTGCTTCTCATCCAAGACGCTTCTTCAACTCTGACTGGATGGAAGCTCTTTCCATTCCCCATCATCCAGGGTTGTCAAACTCATGGCGTCACGTTGCTGTCATATGACATATCATGACATTTCCCCCCTTCGTGGAGCTGAGTTGGGTGTGGCCTGCATATGACACATCCAGTCCATGGACTGCCAGTTTGACACCCCTGTCTATAGGGACTCAAAATAGTGTTTTATTAGACTTGGATAGCAACACCAGGATCCTGCTTTAATCTTTTACCACCTGTATTTCAAGCATAAATGGAGATATTCTCCACTCCAGGCCTGTAAGTGTCTAATCTGGTTGGCCCTGATTGCCATTCCTTCTTCTGAAAAATAAAGCAAATGGCTATTATCTTTTTTTCCAAGCTTCAGGATCAGTTTTCATTAGTCACCATCCATAGAAAAGTGGTGGCTGTTATGATGTCATTCTGCAGGGCTTTTTCCTTTAAACCTGACCTAGGAAGAATCTATTTCAAGGGTATTCAAATTTGGCAAGTTTAAGACTTTTGGACTTCAACTCCCAGAATTCCTGAGCTAACATGACTAGAAGAGGAATTCTGGGAGTTGAAGTCCAAAAGTCTTAAAGCTGTCAAGTTTGAAGATCCGTGATCTATATTTTGGCAGATGGCTAACATTAAGGCTCATGTCCTTAACACTAATTGATTCTGAGTTTTAGGGTACAGAAATGTCAGCAGTCCCCAGGGAAGTAATGTCATAAATCCAAGAAGACAATGGGACCCATGCTCTGGGTAACAGAGGGATGGATTGTACACAGGAGAAGGAGGTAATTATATGTAATGTGCCCTGACAAATGGATTCAGGAGTATCCTGACAGAAGCTTTTCCAGAGATTGGTGAAACTGTAGTGTGTAAAAAGAAAAAAAAATACTCTAGGATCAAACTAGTTTGTATTTTAGGATTTTTTAAAGTTATATTTTTATTTTAATCTTTGGCCATGATCTTGTGATGCTTAGCTTTTTTTACATATTATTTTATTCTTTCACTTTTAGCATCAAATCAGTCCACGTCTTAAGGGTAAAAAAGCAAAGAAAGAGAGAAATGGGCAAAATTGCATTCAAAGATTGCAAAATTGCATTCATGGTTGCATTCAAAGATTGCCTCAAACTCTGCTGAAAAAAAAGAAAAAAAAGCACAATGCAGGATAGAAATATCTAGCAAGCTATGACTGGAAACCATGATTTAAAGTAGCACTGACTTAAAGCCTGCCTCAACCTCTGAATGTTACTTTAGCAGGATATGGAAATGTGGAACCATTTTGACAATTTTTAGAGGAGAAGCCAAAGATGTAGCTTTTCTTGGTAGAAATAGAAATTGTGCTTCTTTGTGATCAACTGACATCCACTCCTCCTTCTCCATCGCCTCCTTTCCCTTCTACTCTTATCTCCTCCACCTCATCTTTTTCCCTGCTCTCTTCCCATTCTCCCATTCTCCCTTATCTACTCCTGTTCCTCATCTTCTCCTCTTCCTTCTCTCATTTCCTTCTTCTCCTTCCCTCCTCCATGCATTCTTATCTTCTTGTTCTTCATCTCATCTTCTCATCTTCTCCATCTCCCTCCTCTCCTCATTTCCTTCTCCTCCTCTCCATCTATCCTTATTTCCTTTTTGTTTTCCATCTCATCTTTTCTTTCTCCTTCTCCTCTTCTCCATCTCCCTTCCCTTCCTCCTTTCCTTCTCCATCTATCCTTATCATCTTGTTCTCCATCTCACCTCTTCCTCTTTGCCTTTACCACTTCCCCATCTCCCTCCCTTCCTCTTTCTGATTTTCCCCTTATTCTTCTCCATATTATCCCAAGAAAATTACACTCCATTACGACACTGCACTGCTCCCTTGTAACTTGTGGAAAACAGACATTACAGTTCCTTCTGTTTTGAGGTGTGTTGCTGCCACTACAAGACTGCTCATGACATAGAAAGTAGGCAGGGAGTTTGGTTTTAAAGCAACTTTTAATCCTGCTCCTCCTTCTTATATTGAGCTGAAAACTCCCACTGGTGAAGATGATGTGGGATTTGAAAGCTGTAGCTGAGTATAATATCTGCATTAACAAATCATGCCTTATAGCTGGAGCTTTGTATCTATAGGATGCTGCCTGGTGAAAACAGGAGCAACAAAGCAAAGGAGGGGATGAAGAACAGAAGCTGACAAATTGCTCGGAAGTGCGGGTTGCCTTGAGTGCATCTGAGAAGCTTAAATTGCACAAAGTGGGTGGCTTTACAATGTCTTAAACAAATCCAGCCTATGCACAGCCTGTTGAAGAAAATACATGTGATTTAGTAAACTAGGCTAAAGTTCACCTTGAGCAATTCTCTTGTGTGAACATCAACATTGAATATATTCATTTGCTTGAGAGTGCAAGCATCAGAGATGGTATTCAGCCAGTTCTGACAGGTTCTGGAGAACCGGTAGTGGAAATTTTGAGTAGTTCGGAGAACCAGCAAATCCCATTATATATATATTATAATATTATATATATATATATATGTTTTTTTTTTAAAAAGAGACATTTTTTTTTAAAAAAAAGACACACCGTATACCAGAATAAAAAACACACACCATCCGCTACCTCAACGCCCAATCCCACCACCAACCCAGCACAGATAAACCAAAAACACTAATGTACCAGAACCAAACGCCTGGCAGACAAGACACATATAAAGACTGAACTATTGCACCCTGACTAAAGTATTGTACAAGCCAACAGCTTCCACAAAAACAAAATCACCAGCTTGATCACAAAAACACACACCAAGACATAACAAGAGACCTAGAAGATTAACAGACCTATTGGAACAGCTGTCCTGCCCTACAAAAGAGGTACTACAGACAAAATCAGTAAGATACTACACAGGCATCACATCAAGACTGGCCTTCAAAACAGACAAAAAAAATAGCAGCCATCCTTAAACCCAATAGACAAAATTGACCTTGAAAACCAAGGCATATACGAAGTTCCCTGTGCATCATGCCCGGCCAACATACATTGGACAGACAATAGAAGAATAAGTACCCACCTAGATGAACACAAAAATGCAGTAAAAAAGCTGGAACACCACCTCCTCACAGTCTAACACATTAAACCACAGGTCACAACATCAACTTCAATGGCACCAAAACCCTAGCCACTATAGAAAACCCAGCCACAGAAATCATCAGAGAAGCCATAGAGATTGAAAAAAGACCTGAAGGCATGAATGAAGAGATGATTCCAGCAAGACTGTCAATCATTTGGAAGCCTGCACTCTCAAATAGAAAGATCTCCACATCACAAGCCAGGCAAACACCTGGGCACAAACAGACTCCCTCTGATACCTCCAGCTGAAACACCCCCCCACCAAGCACCAGATGAAAAACCTGGCTTTCCTAATAGATAACAGCCATCCTTTCACAAGAAGCCAAGCTGCACTGAAAGCCTCCAACACAGGAACATCAGTGTTTTGCCAGCCAAGTCAAAAGCCACAAAACAGACAGAAGAAACTAGAAACACCAATCAAACAAACTCCAAGTCCATAAAAAACACAGAACCAAGACTCCCACCAATCAGGATGATAGAAAAATATCCTGGCACAGCAATAGGCTAGCCTCAAATTTAAAACACACACTGCTGTGAGACCCTGACCCACATACAAAACTCTATACAGAAGCCTGATGATGGCAGATGAGATTCCCTGCTGAAACGTTGCTACAACTTTAAAAGACATATAAATGACGTGGGCATAATACCGCGAAGGAAGCTGAACAGCACATGTATATACTATATTCTGCTGAAACGTTGCTACAACTTTAACAGAACTACAATGACGTGGGATAATACCCGAAGGAAGCTAAACAGCATGACCTACAAGATCCCTTCCAACTCTGATTATCTGTTCATTAATAGACTGTGAGAGAATGGACCAATATCCTACAGAACAACAACCATCTTACAAGGGTCTCTATTTCCCCAAGACTACTCAAAAAAATCATGTCTTAAGAAAATTCCAGGTTAGTAGAGTTGGATCTAATCTCACCGTAAAAGGAATGATGATGTTCCAGAGGGAAAAGCATGTCAGTTGAGGATCGGCTTTTGGGTTGCATTAGATGGACCTCTTGAGCAGGTGAGAATCATAGCATATCCCTCTGCAAGACCTAATGGGATAGCTTGATGTAACTGAGGAGAGATGGTCCTTCAGATATCTTTGTTCCACGTCAAGTAGGACTTTGAAGCACTTTGAACTGAACTCAGAAGCAAAGTGGCAATCTCATGGAGTAGAGGTGTGACACATTTTGTTCTACCAATAGAGGAAAATATTTGTAGTTCAGAGTTGAACTGTGGGGTCTTTGGTGCTCTCTGAACTTGGTAGTTTTCCTTGCAGACATTTCGTTACCAAACTAGATAACATCATCAGTGCCAAGAAAACCACCAAGCTCAGTGAGCACCAAGCATATTGTTCTTCAGTGCACACATAACTGTACATAATATACATCTTATTGATTACAGGGAAGTAATTGTTTCAATATGGTTGACTAGAATACTCTCTTAAGTGCTGGTAAAATTAGATTTGTGGTGGATGAGAAATAAAAGGTGGAACTCCAGAAACAATAGGACACTGAAAGAACAAAGAAACTATCCTATGTTCATGATTATTTTAGAGAGTTCAGTTATGGGGTTTATTTTATTTGTTTGTTTTTTGATTGATTGATTGACTGACTGTTTGATTTTAACATTCTGTTCAGAAACTGCCACATCTTCTTCATGGAGCAATTCTTAAATGGGACTTGCTTCCCAGAGCCTTTGCACATCTCCAAATATCTTCTTCTGGTTTTGTCACTTTACTTGGCTCTCTGCATGTTTTTATGGCTGAGTTGGCAGCATTTTATTGTTTTTCTCAAATCCCTGGGAAGGTAATTGGGGGAGGGGGAAGTGTTTTGCTTTGTTTTTGTTGTCTTAAATGGTGCCATATTTTCTCCTGTACATGATGAACTTCCCGAGAAAGCGCTGCCTAAGCTTCCTATGCAAATCGGCAATCAAAGGCCAGAATTGAGGTTTGACGTGAAGGTGTGGATTACGTAGATTTGCATGTGCATATTTTATGTATGTATATACCAGGCTATGCTACTCTGCCCATGGATTTTGTCTATTTCTAACAGGTATACAGTATATCATTCCTCCTACCACACATATATGAACTATTTGAATCTCTCTCTCTCCTTTCTCTCTCCTCTCTCTCTCTCTCTTTTTCTTTCTGTCCTCCCTCTCCCTTTCTCTCTTCCTTTCTCTCTCTCTCTCTCACACACACACACTCAGACCAATCTTATGTTATAATGCAGTCCACTCTGCCCTAAATGATAGACAGGTCTAAAAGAAACCAAATGGAAAAACTTAAAATCCCAGCCTGAACCCATTAATAAAATCTCACCATTACCCCCATCACTGTGTTGATGAACCAATTCCAACCCCAGCCATTAGGGTTTCCAATTCAGTCCATCCTCAGCTGTGTATTTTCCCCTTCATTGCTTCTTTGAGATGCACCATTTCATTCTGGCAGTCAGGAAGATACAGTTTTTGATTAGGTTAATTCCTTCCACAGACAGTCAATACAGTGGCCTCTTCTGTGACAAGGAAGGCTTGAGAGCCTATTGATATTTCTTAAGGCTCTTATCGAGCCAGGAGCGGTGAGCAGAAAAAGGGGAGCCCCAATACAAGTGAGTTATGCTTGGCCTGTTGCAAACCTGAGCTTTGATCTTTACACTTGAAAAAGGCCTTCTTGCCAAGACAAGCTATCAGGGTTGTGCTGTTTACAACTTTCTGCCAGTTTTGCCGATAAGAGCCACCTGCTTGGGGAGGATAATGGACTTATTTATAAAGTAATAGCTTGACATGGAAATTAGATGTTCTCATTTCATGGTCAGAGAGGTGCTACATCCCCATCCGCTGTAACTCTATACTAAATTTGTCCTCTGGATGGGTTATACTAAATTTGTCCTCTGGATGGGTTATTGAACATATATATATATGTTTTTTTAAGCTCTCGCGGGTACTTACATTTGTGCTGTTTAGCTTCCTTCAGGTATTATCCCATGTCATTGTAGTTCTGTTAAAGTTGTAGCTCATTGTAGTTCTGTTAAAGTTGTAGCAACGTTTCAGCAGAAGCCTGATGATGTGCAGATGAGATTCTGCTGAAACGTTGCTACAACTTTAACAGAACTACAATGAGCTACAACTTTAACAGAACTACAATGACGTTGGATAATACCCGAAGGAAGCTAAACAGCACATATATATATTTGTTTTTTTTTTTTAAGTTTTCGCGGGTACTTACATGTGTGCTGTTCAGCTTCCTTCGGGTATATCCATGTCATTGTAGTGCTTTTAAAGTGTTGCAAGTTTCAGCAGAATCTCATCTGCCATCATCAGGCTTCTGTATAGAGTTTGTATGTGGGTCAGGGTCTCACAGCAGTTGGTTTTAAATTTGAGGCTAGCCTACTGTTATCCCAGGATGGTTTTTTTCTTCATCCTGATTGGTTGGGAGTCTTGGTCTGTGTTTATTGGTCTTGGAGTTTGTTTGATTGGTGTTTCTGGTTTCTTCTGTCTGTTTTGTGGCTTTGATCAAATGGTGATCAATCTCACCATTAACCCCATCACTGTGTTGATGAGCCAGTTCCAACCCCAGCCATTAGGGTTTCCAATTCAGTCCATCCTCAGCTGTGTATTTTCCCCTTCATTGCTTCTTTGAGANCAGACAGAAGAAACCAGAAACACCAATCGAACAAACTCCAAGTCCAATAAACACAGACCAAGACTCCCAACCAATCAGGATGTAGAAAAAAAACATCCTGCCACAATAATAGGCTAGCCTCAAATTTAAAACCAACTGCTGTGAGACCCTGACCCACATACAAACTCTATACAGAAGCCTGATGATGGCAGATGAGATTCTGCTGAAACGTTGCTACAACTTTAAATATATATGGAGAAAACAGGTTGTGTGAAGGAAATCTCAGGCTTTAAGTAAAGTCTGTTCCATTTCTTCATTCGTAACATCTTTAAAGGAAATACAATTTTCCCAAATGTACATGTGCAAATTTTGAGCCAAGAATTTAAAATGGATATCATCTTAACACCATGTATTTTGAAGCTATTTTTTCCATTTTGGCCAACAATGAATCATACCACCTAAAGATTAAAAAAATTCTCAGATGCCTTTTAGACTTCTCCATTAAACTCTCTCCATTGACATCACATTTCCGATACAACTACAGTGCAAATACGGCTAAGTGATTACCAACCACTTAATGCTATTTTTTTTAACCAGGTGAGATCTTTTAAACAACTAGAAGAAACAAACTCTCAGATGCATGCTGTCATCAAATGGAAATTATTCTTCTGAGATTTTACACACACACATACACTTGTATAAAATCTCAAGTGAATAATTTCTTGGTCGTGTGTGTAACAGATGTCTTTTTTGGAAGAATTTGATAATGTGATCTGTCAGACTAGAACTGGTTACAGCACGGAAAGGAACATAAAGTAGGGACTCTTAGCTCAGTAATTGTATACAAATACACAGAAATGTATACGGTATAAAGGTTGTATAGAGATAAATATATAAAGGAAAGGAATACAAAAATATGCCAAAGTTACACACAAATTTGTAGATTAATGCCTCAATGCATGTTTTGCAAACATAAACCAAATTTAGACTACCTGACTTATCTATACTTCCAGTAGAACTTGATCCATATTTTCTTCAGCAGGTATTCCTCAATTTATGACCACAATTGAGCCCAAATTGTAGGTTGCTAAGTGAGAAATTTGTTAATTGTAGGTTGCTAAGTGAGAAATTTGTTAAGTAAGATTTGCCCCATTTTATGACTTTCCTTGCTGCATTTGTTAAGTGAATCATTGTCGTGTTAAATTAGTAACACGGTTGATAAATGAATCTGTTTTCCCCAATGACTGCTTGTCAGAAGTTCACAAAAGAGAATCCCATAACCCCCGGGACCCTGCAACCATCATAAATGTGAGTCAGTTGTCAAGCATCCAAATGACCACAGGGATGCTGCAACAGTCATAAGTGTGAAAAAAAATAGTTGTAACTCACTTTTTTCAGTGCTGTTGCAACTTCAACTCACTAAGCGAACTACTTGTAGAAGTCTCACAGACAAATAACCTGATCAAATCAACTAAAATTGATTAGCTTCCAATCTACTGCACCGCAACAGACATGCAGCAAGTTCTCATTGAATAAAATTGACTCTGGGTATTTAAAAGTTTTTTTTTTTTCTCTCACTCGTCATATAATTATAGATGGAATTGGCTGTTGAGGTACCAAATCCAACTTCCTGCTTTGTATAGGGATCCAAATTAAACTGCCTCTGAAAGGAGTCCCAGCATCTCCCTGAATAATTGATTAGTAGTAGCCATCTGGTATATAGACTCCATATTCCTTAAAGCTGGGGCCCAAGGTATCTGAAGGATACTGAAGAGCGTCAGGTAACCTTATCTGAGAAGGCTAATATATTCCTTGTTCTTCTTTCACACTGTATACAGCAGTGGCCGCCCCACGGGGTCTTAGATCTGGCCCATGGGCCCACCTTAAAAACCGCGAAGGACAGGCACTGCAATCCTCTACTAGTGAAAATGGAGCCAAGGTGGGCCACATGTAGCCTCCCTGAGTTCTGTTTTCACTTGTAGAGGGGTGTAGGAGGCCGTTGTGACTGAAAATGGAGCCTCGATTAGTGACGTCAAGCTAGCCACACCCATCCTGGCCATGTCCCCCAATCCTCCTGAGGTCAAACACAACCCTGAGGTGGCCCTCAGTGAAATCAAGTTTGACACCCCTAGTATACAGTGATATATCAGATAACCTGCTTTTATTCCAGAAAGGCCATGTGCATAACTCCTCGCAGCCCTTTTTCATTTTTTCAAAATCTGTGCACTTTTCTTTAATCTTTTTAGAGGAAGGGTAAGGAATTTCTGTAAAAAAATAATAAATACATCCCAATTCCAGACCCCAACATGATCCCAACATGTTCCAAAATTCCAATTCCAAAAACATGACCCCAACATGTTCATTTCAGCCCAGAAATTCATGCTTGGTTTCTTTATTGTTGTTATCATCTGTATCTTCCTGGATAATGACTGGAGAAGAGAGTCAGAAAATTCTCCTTCTGAGTTGTGGGTCAATAGACTTTAGTTTCAAGATCTATCTTTGACTTCAGAAATTCCTCCCATTTTCAGACAACTAAATATGTGACCAAAGATCTAATTCAACAATATGTCCTAATTTTCACCAATACAAAATAGTTGGCAATTATTGATAATCAAACAAAAACTCACTTGGCTTTTGACAGATGTATTATAAAAGTATCCCTGAAGATGAGAAGATAGAAGCTTTTAGCTTTAAGAGTTTGCCTGCTCTGATTTACAAGCTAGGACTACACACAATATATTTATGTTGGTCTATCTGGATTTGATAGTGAAAATGTGATTTGATTTGTTTGCTTACTTCCCCCACATCCTATGGTTAAGCTTACTAACTTAAAATTCATCAAGACTCATCAAAATGCATGGTTTTCTGCCCTTGTCTTATCCAAAGACAATACATGTGTAACACTGTTGCTGTAACATACTGCTATTCCAACTTGTTTTCTGTTTTGGAAACAGTTATTTGATGACAAATTGTAGAAGAGGAAAATAAAAGCTTTATGATCTCATGTATTTCTCCTAAAATATCCATTTCCCCATGCCTGGTAAACCCCCAAATGTTCTCATTTCTTCACGTACATTCCAGGTACTCAACTCTTTTCTGTTTTCCTGCATTCCACTAATAGCTTTTTTTAAAAAAAAAAGATTTAAAAAAAAAAGACAGAAGGCATTTAAAGATAATGATAATAATTTACATTTATATGGTGCTGTTTTATTTATTTATCATGAAAACAGGAAACTGTTTGGCACATCTGGTAGATTCCAAGGAAGACTAGAGGGGTGAGGTAGGCCTCATTTGGTAAGCAATTCAGCATCATGGAACATAACTGTTCAAAAGATGTCCCATCCTTCATCATTGTCATAGTGCTAGGAGGCCCAGCAATAATTCTGCAATAAATGAGAGTTGTAAAAAGAATGCATTTTCGAGCAAGCACATCAAATAAATAAATGAATTGCGGGGGAATCATTCTGTAATAAAAGAGAGCAGCAAAAACACTTTAGAGTAGAATGCACACTAAATAAATAAATAATCCAACATAACAACATGGAAGAAATTCAAAGAAAAAGCTTTGAATGTCAAGCTTTCAAGGCTCATGTATACAATTTAATCCTGTATTTGCTTAGGTTTTCAGCACACATTCCTGAAACTTCTGAGTGATGAAGGAACAGATGCAACATCTGGATTAAGACCTGGCATGCAAAACTGTACTTTAGAAGTGAAAGAAACTTCACCTGCCTGGATTCCCTTTGAAAAAGCAGAGGGGCATGGCAATGTGCTCCTAAAACTATCCCTTCTGTGCAGAAGTTGCCTTTTATCAAATCCCAGCCTCCTGCAAAACCTCCTGGGTTGCAGTCATAAATTATATTTGGTTTTCATGGGAAACTGCCAGGCTCTGGAAAGAGAGGCCAAGAAGGATAAAAGCAGGGAACTGAGCTTGTAGAAAAGGCACTTAGTGATATTCATTCAAAATTCATAGGCACAAAATTGCAGTCTGCCTGGATTTGTTTCCTTCTGGAAATTACAGGAAAGTACAGCCACCTAAAACTGTTATTCAAATAGCCACTTTACGTGATTAGACTTGCTAGAGTCTGTACTAACAGATGAAGCTCCAACAGAGTCCCACATGCCTCCAAGCCAGGATATGAAGCTGCATAAAGCAGAAAGCTGATGGAGTGTTGAAAAGTAGAATGGATATGCCGGATAAGGCTGGTGGGAGGGGAATGGGGCTGGGGAGGAGGTTATTCAAAAAAGTTGCCCCGACTTTTTTTGTAGGAGGGAATTTTTGTCGTTCCTTGGTGCTTTGACATTGACATTACAGGAGAGGTTAGTGTTAGAACTCTGTTGCAAACTCACCATGGCCAACTCTCCATGGGACAATTCAATAATTCAATTTAATTATTTAAAATATTTTTTTCAATCATTTTAATTTGTGTTATTCACATTTCATTTTGTCCCTCCTTTTGCATCCTTTCTTTGATGATATTATTCCACCATTTTTTTAATATTAATGTAACTCTTGTCCTGTGGCAAGTTAGCCACGGAGGGTTTGTTCCATGGCAAGTTGGCCATGGTAAGTTGGCTGTGGCAAGTTGACAAGTTGGCCTCAGCGAGGTGTTCTAGACCCTGGATAGGGTAATGCCATCATGCTCAGAATTTTGAGAGCAACACTTCAACACTGACTGTGAGGATGAAACCACTTGAGCCCAAGAGTCCACAAAGATCTTGGGATCTGGCTGTTGGCCTACAGAAAAGTAACCCCTCTCAGATCCACAAACCTCACTAATGAAAAGCACTTCTTCCCAGGGATTGAAGCCCCTAAGGCAGAGCCAACAGAAAGACAGCATACAGATCTACCGGGAGTCAATTCACAATTTACAACTGTAATTGAGCATGGAATTACAGTCATAATAGGAGCCGTGGTGGCACAGTGGTTAAATGCACTATTGCAATCTAATTCTGCTGACTCCGACTGCCAGCAGTTCAGCAGTTCGATTCCCACCGGCTCAATGTTGACTCACCCTTCCATCCTTCCGAGGTCAGTAAAATGAGGATGCAGCTTGTTGGGGGCAAGAGGCTGACTCTGTAAACCACTTAGAGAAGCGGTGAAGTGGTATATAAGTCCAAGTGCTATTGCTATAAGTCGTGTCAGATGTTAAGTGAATCACCAGATAACTATGCCCAATTTTGCAAATTTGTTTTGCATCAGTCATTGAGCAAAAATGATGATCGTTCAGTAAACACTATGGTCATTAGTGAATCCATTAGAAGTAAATGCTGGTTAACAGCAAAAACCTAGCTAAATTACAGTCAGTTGATTGTAGGATGTTGCAAAGGGCTACAAATGCCAGCCAATTGCAAAGGACCCAAAGTACAATCATGTGATGCAGGAAGTGCAGCCATTGGAGCTTTCAATCCTGGTCATAACTAGCATGGGAGCCATTTGTCGTAACTTAGAATGGCTGCTAAGTGACCCATTATAAAGGCCGTGTCACACTGCCCAATGGATGCAAAAAGGACACAATGGAAGAGAAAAATGTTACATCCGTTGTTATCTGCTGCATATTGAAGTGGATAACACGGACGCGGGGAGGACCGGCAGGGCGGATGCAAACGGATGCGGACGGAAGCCAGCGGGATGGCGCATCGCGCTAGGACTTCCGGGGGTCCCTCAGAAAGCGGAAACAGAACAGAAAAAACGGATTGCAGAACGGATGCACAGCGGATGAAAGCGGATGCAAGCGGAAGCCTTAGCGCGATGCACAGTGGAAGCAGAATGGATATCTCGTGTGTTAATTGCGAATGCGGGGGTTGCATTGCACAAGCCCCGTGGATATAAGGGGAAGCAGCTCGCACGTGGCAGCATTTAGAGGAAAGACCTGCTGCTGGATACTCGAGTTTCTTGCCTGCATGTCTGCCTTTCAGCCTTTTGCCAGCCTTGCTGCCAGCCTCTCCCTGACAGCCTGCCTCCTAGCCTCACTGCGGCAGCCACCCTCTCCAGCCCTGCCTTTCAGCCTGCATCCCAGCCTGCTCCCAGCTCCTGGGCAGCCTCCCTGCCAGCCTTGCTAGCAGCCTGCCTTCCAGCCCTTCCAGCCTTGCTGGCAGCCTGCCTGTCCAGCCTCCCTGCCAGCCAGTCTGTCTGCCAGCCTTGGTGCCTGCCTTCCTGCCAGCCTTCCGGCCAGCCTTCTAACAGGCTTCCTGCCAGCCTTGGTGCCAGCCTTCCTGCCAGCCTTGGTGCCTGCCAGCCTTCCTGCAAGCTTCTGCCAGCCAGCAACCCCACAACCATGGGGAAGAAGCGCAAGCCTCAGCAACCTGCCGCCCATCCCTGCAGCAAGGGGACAGGGCCACCGCTCCCCGCCCCCTGCCTCTGACTCATCTTCTGCTGGGGGCTTCTGCTGCTTGGGCTCGCTATATTCTATTGCTGGAGCTTCTGCTCGTAATGCTTGCTCTGGCAGTGGTGCTTCTGCTTGCGTACTCTGCTGAAGCTGCTCCTGTGCTGGCTGGTCTGCTGGTCGCTCGTTCTGCTCGTTGAGCTCTGGTTCCTGCTCGTCGCTGCTGCTCGCTGCTCGTGCTCCTGGTCTTGCTGAACCCTACTGCTGGTGCTTAATCTGCTCTCTCTGATCCTGGTCTTGCTCTGCTGCTGCCAGCCGCTGGCTGCTGCTGCTGCTGATTATGATCCTGCTGGTGATTATGCTGATGATGCTGATGCTGATGCTGATTATGATCCCTGGTGATGATGATGATGATGATGATGAATGCTGTTGGTGTGGAGGAGCCAGCCCCTACAACCTGGCAAGCCCCTCTGATGAGGGCCCCACCTGGTTCTGCCAAAGGGAGGAAGAGGCGTATGCAACAACGGGAGGAGGCATACTACATTGAGGAAGTGCACGAGGATGAGGTGCTGGAGTGGCTGAGAGAGAACGACTATCTGTGGCGGAAGGGACACGGCTGTACAGGGACACCAAGCGGAAGCAGGCTGCTTGGAGAGAGAGGGCGGAGAGTCTGGGCTACACATCTGATGTGCTCCTCGGCTGGTGGAAGCCACATGCACACCTGGTACGGGAAGCTGCACCTCAAAAATCTGGCCCAGGCGCGGTTAAGCTGACGGACAGAGAGAAACTATGTCATGGCCAAGTGCAGCTTCCTGGAGGGTGAGGTCCACCACCGAGGAGCACCAGGAGCCCATCTGTCTACCTCCTCTCTCCGGCAGCCTGCTGCGACCCAGTTCTTCCAGCCGAGACGTCAGTCCCTGTCTCCCAGGCAGGTTCTGTGGAGCGTGCCATGGCGGAGAACCCCCAGGCAGGCTGGTTGGAAAAGTGTGGTGACGAGCGATGAGGACTCCCTGGTGCGGCTGGGGGAAAGGAGAATCGAGTCCACCCCGCTGCCGAAGCGCATCCACCTACACCTCCGCCTCACAGTAAGGCAGAGAGCCAGACCGTGGGAGGGGCAGAGCCACAAGGTCCTGGTGGAGATCAGGGACACCATCCGCACCAGCATAGGTATCCTCTCTCAGCTGTCCCCATCGAATCTCATCCTCCAACCGAAGCCCTTCCTCAATTATGTCAACCCAGACCCTCAAGGAGATGGTGGAACCTCAGTAAGGAGGTGGTGAAGGAGAGGATCATCACGCTGCTTAACAACCCTCCAGACCCACAGGCACCTGCTCCCACCCAGTCCAGGTCTGCTCCTCCACCCCAGGTGATGTCCTCCCATACCAAGGCTTCCCACAGCCCCTCACCTACCAGGGCTACAGCTACCCGAGGTCCAGCAGCACAGACAGCAGCCCTTCCCAGCCAGGAGAGTCATGGGCGACACCGTTGCACCGGGTTCCAATAATGGCCACCGATGCCACCATGACAATAAGCACCATGACAGCGATGCCACCCATGCCAGTCCTGCAGCTCACTCCAATGCCACATGCCTGAGCAGAGCAGAAGAAGCCACTGCCACCACGCACCCTGCAGAGAAGTCCCTACACTGCTCCTTCCTCCGTCCCACAGCCAAGCCTGGCCTCCAGTACATCTGTCCTCGTACTGGCTGACAACCTCATGGCATGGAGGAAGGATCACTCAGCATCGGCGGGCTGAGCAGCTCTCCGAGACCTCCTCAACACACCATCCCCTGTTGTCCTCTCGGGCCAGGCATCCCAACAACACACCTCAGACCAGCACTGCAGCAGCACCACCTCCAAGCACCTGCACCCTAACACCTTAGACTGGGCAAACACCTCCGAGTGACCAAGAGGAGTGCCAGAGACTGGCTGCCTGGATATTTGTGGACTTTATTTGGACACTTGACTTGGGTCATGTTTATTTTACAGATTGTTATTAATAAAGTTTATCTTTGTTTCACACACTTGCTTCATTAATTTTTTTCTATAAAGTCTGGGTGGAAACTTTTAGAAATGGTTTAGCCTTTGCATGCTTGTGGGATGGGTTTAAGATAGCAGTGGGATGGGTTGAATAGCTGTGGGATGGGAAGGGATACCTGTGGGATGGGGTTAAGATAGCTGTGGGATGGGTTAAGATAGCTGTGGGATGGGTTAAGATGCTGTGGGATGGGTTAGATAGCTGTGGGATGGGTTAGGATAGCTGTGGGATGGGTTAGATAGCTGTGGGATGGGAATGGATACCTGTGGGATGGGCAGGGATACCTGTGGGTGGGTTAAGATAGCTGTGGGATGCGGTTAAGAATAGGCTGTGGGATGGGTTAAGATAGCCGTGGGATGGGAAGGACCTGTGGATGGGCAGAGATACCTGTGGCATGGGTTAAGATAGCAGTGGGATGGGTTAAGATAGCTGTGGGATGGGTTAAGATAGCTGTGGGATGGGTTAAGATAGCTGTGGGATGGGTTAAGATAGCTATGGGATGGGAGGGATACTGTGGGAATGGGGAGGGATACTGTGGGATGGGTTAAGACAGCTGTGGGATGGGTTAAGATAGCTGTGGAAGTGGGAAGGAATACCTGTGGGATGGGTTAAGATAGCTGTGGATGGGAAGGGATACTATGGATGGGTAATAGTTGTGGGATAGGATAAACCTCCATGCAAGAATAGTGGGACGGATGGTCCACCCTCCCAACCAATTGCCACCCCTATGGCCCTTCATTATCAATTACAATGTAAGCATTGATCCACACATATTTGAACACAAACCCAACTCTTTATTAAACGCCCTGTTCATTGTGGGCCAACGCAAACATACATGGCCCAATCTTCATCCGTGAGTGATGAGACAGGCTGAAAGAAGCATCCTTTAAGCATTACCATCCTGTCTTGCCACTCCACCCCGCTCAGCTGGGGAGTTGCCACCAGTGTCTCAGGAAGGTTGCGCTGCTTCTTCGCCTCACATGAGGCTCTGTTGGGGCCTTGCACATCCTCAGTGTCTATCAGGTTTTGCCTTCTGCTCCATTCCCAGGCTCCATGTCCCAATTGCCTTGTTGGAGGTCCATGAGCCTGTTCTGCAAGACCGGGTAGCTGGTGCGCTGGAGATTGTGCAGGATGCAGCAAGCTTCCACGATCCTCCTCATGGCCTCTGGGCAATGCTGCATGTTGGCTAGAAGTACCTGGAACCTATTGGCCAGGATGCCAAAGGCGTTCTCCACCACCCGTCTTGCCCTGGACAGCCTGAAGTTAAAGATCCTCTCTTCAGCGTGAGGTATTTGGAGGTGTAGGGCTTCATGAGGTAGGTTGTTAGGAGAAGGCGTCATCCCCCAACGATGAAGTAGGGCACATCTTGTGTGTCGTTGGCAGCAGGTCTGGATCTGGAAGCCCACCATGAGGTTGCTTTCCAGCCCCTTCCTTGAGGTGACTGGCGTTGTATACCACTGGGCATCTGAAGATGAGCCGTATGCCTGAAGCATTGATGTACAATGAAATCTGTAGTCAGCATCGACCATGGCGAAAGAGGAGATGCTGAAGAAGCCCTTGGAGTTGTGATAAGTGGACCCCCGACTTGGCTGGAGCTTTGAGCAGCCACGTGCTTCCCATCTATGGCTCCAACGGTGTGGGGGAAGTTCCACTTTTGATACAACTGCTCTGCAACATTCTTCCATCTTCTTCAGTGGAGGGGTACTGGAGGAGCTCCTCCTTGTGTTCTTCGATGATGGCCTGCACCACTTCTCTGACAACAAAGCTGCATGGTGTGGGTGGCCCCTCCCAGCCGTGCTGCATGCTCCTGTAGGTGGTCCCTGAGGCCAGGTGGTCCAGAGTGAGTGTCACCATGAGCCCCAGGTTCCAGGCTGGTCGGGAAGTTGGTGTTTGTCTTTGTAAACCTGGGTGTCAGGCCGCTGCACAAGATTCTCAAACATGGCTGGAGGCATATTCATGAAAGTTTCTGGAATGCCCGAGGGTCTTTCGCTCCTGAGCTCCACCATCAGCTTGTCGTAAAGTACGTCCTGTGCTCTTCTGGCAAACCAATCTTTGGAGCCAGACTTTTTTTGGGTGCCTCCTTTCTTCCCGTAGTACTGCTCACAGAGACTGTAGATGGTTTCGCAGTGTTGCAGAAGGATGTTGGCTGCCGAAAGGATTTTGTCGCAATCCACGGTGGACATGACTGGATGCTGTGGAATAGCAAGAGTCAGATGAAGGCTGCAGAAGTCTGCACAGCTGGGCTGCTGGTCTGAGAGTGAGATGCAGATGAGTTGCTCCCTTTTTATAGGCAGTATAGGTGTCCCTTTGCATCCTCTAGCATCCTCTAGGCAACTCTAGGCGCATCCTTAATATCCGAGATAGGTCCCCTCTGCGAACGTTTTTTCCGTTTTAACCGCTTTGTTTCCGTGTTGCATCCGCTAGGCATCCGTTCTGCATCGTTCTGCGTCCATTCCGCTTCCTCCCTGCGTCTGGGCGGATGGAGTTGCATGGATGCGCAGGAACGCCTAGCGGATATAGCAGATGCGTAACGGATGCAGAACGGATGCCTAACGGATGCCTAGCGGATGCAGAACGGACGAATTGGATACATTTTCCGCGCAAAAGTTTTGAGGCAGCCCAAAACTTTTGGAGCGGATGAAACGTCAATAAACGGATGCTGGACGGATAGAGAGGAAAGCAAAACGGAGGCAGCGAGTACATCGCGTTTTCGAACGGAGTAGGCAAAAGTCTTTGTTCTCGAACGGATGGCAAGCTTTTTTGTCCGTTTTACATCCTCTTTGCATCCGTTGGTGCAGTGTGACACAGCCTTAAATTAAGGACTACCTGGAGTTATGCAGAAAGTCTTGACAAGCCTCTGCATGGCTACAAACTGTACTTAAAATGAGAAACAACAGTTTTATCGGAAACTCATTGAGCTGTTAATCTTTTAGTTAAAATGCTCAGGAAAAAAATGCCGACAACCTTTCTGCACTCATAGTGTTATTTTGGCACTGAGCTGAAATCCTCAACTGTATTACTTCTCTGACTGTAATGTAGCCTTTCTCTATCTGATGCCCTTTACGTTAGCTGGGAGTTTGGAGGAATTAAATTCCAGCACATCAGAGAAAGGCTATTCTAAAATAAATACATAAACTTTGGAGTAGTCCTCCATTTATTACAAATTCCAAAAAAAACCCACCCATGAGTATTTTTTTTTCTCAGCATGTAAGCTACTTGTCCTGGGGACTCAATTTCATGCTAACTTGGTTTTGTCTCTGAGATGGATGCATGGATGGATGCATGGATGGATGCATGGATGGATGCATGGAATAAATATTTTAGGAAATTAAAAAGTTACTAGTTTTCACAAAGGTGGTTTTTCAAAAGGTAAGTGGACTTTCTTTGTTTTCCCTGGAAAACGTTTTGCTTCTCATCCAAGAAGCTTCTTCTGTTATGAGCTGAAAAAGTTCCTTGAATGAGAAGCAAAACTTCTAGGAAAAACAAAGAAAGTCCAGTGGTTTTTTGAAAAAAAACTCCTTTGGGACAACCATGACCTGAATGAGCTAGAATTTCCATAAACATTCACTAGTTTCCACTATGCCAAAATATTTCCCTTTATCGACTCTACAGGATGGGTAGGCAAAAGGAACAGACTTTATTTTTCTGTTGCAAAGAATAGAAATATTACCAAACTAAGAATCTGGAGAACATGCATCCAACATGTCTGAAGTTCTTTTTAATTTGTTGAATATTTACAGTCATATTATTTGGAAACAGAATCAGGTCTTCACAGGAGCAGAAAATTCATTCACTCACCATGCTCAACTACAGCCAAACAAAAACTTTTTTTTCAATACCCTTGACTATCATTTTCTGAATCTTGCATTTCATTATTTCTCAACTGGGGGACTTTTAAGACGTGTGGACTTCAATTGCTAGAATTCCCCAGTCTGCACTGGCTGTATAATATTGGGAATTGAAGCCCACACATCCTAAAGTTTCCCCTTTTAGTCTTTTAGTAATTCTTTCATCTATTCCCTTCTATCAGATGCCTGATTCCTACAGAATCGATGTTGATGCATGCTTAATTTTTAATACAAGCAAAGAAATAATCAACTAAATAGCACCCTTCCTCCCTCACCACTCCCAAGCATAGTCAGCCAGCCTTATACCCATTACATTTTCACACATCAATCAAGGTGTTGGTAAATGTTTGTACACATGCAGGCGCTTCCATATGTGAGGATGTCAAGAGCGTTGGCAGTTGAAGACACAAAGCTTGGCAATGATTCGACTGTAGTTACTGCAGCAACCACTTTCAGAGGGAGCTGCAAAATATGAAAGAGGTGTAAGAAGTTGCCTTATAGCCGCATGGAATATTCCATCTAATCGAGCAATATCTATTTCAGCCTGTAGTGATTCTCTTGCATTTCATTCAGAGAAGGGTCTTCTGAAGCTCTAAACCAGGGGTGTCAAACTCAAGGCCTGCAGGCCAGATCAGACCCGCAGGGTATTGAATTCTGGCCAGCTGGGTAACTATGGAAACGGTGAAGGACCGGGCCGTGGTGCCTCTGCCAGCGAAAATGAAGCTTGAGATTCAAGGAGACAATGGCCGGGGTCTGTTTTTGCTGGCAAAGGCTTCAGGAGGCCATCCAGCTGAAAACTGGGCCCAGGGCTATGTGCAGCACACACGCACACACACACACCCTGAGCTTCATTTTCACTGGCAAAGGGCTAGCAAAACAATCTAAAAGCAAAACAAAACAAAAGGAGAAATGTTTCCTGTTTTGCATTTGAGCATCCAAGAAGGGACAGGAAAGGAGAAAGGGGACAAGGAAAGGGAAACAAAAAGAAGAGAAGATGGGAAGAGAGCAAGAAAGGAGAAAGAAGGAAAGAAAGGAAGGAAGAATCTATCAAACCTATCAAACAGCAACACTTCCTCTTTAAAACAAAAATAAAACAAAACAAAAACCAAAAAGTGTGGCTTTAAGGAAAAACAAAGGAACTTTACACCACAAACCTCTAATACTATACTACCTCCACTATTTCAGTACCTCATGACCAAATATTTATAGATAATGCTTTGTCTATAATAATTGATTTATCATATAATAGTATAATAATTAATTATTAAATGACCACTAATTTACTAATTCATTGAACTGATAGAGATTTAATAGTGTATCGTTGATTATCTAGTCTATTGATTGATTGATTCTTAGCAATAAGTTGATTGATTGATTTTTAGTAATAAGTAACCTTACTTTTGATTTGTCCTCTAACTTATCAATTAACACTTATTAATTAGCAACATTCATCAAAGAACTGTCTACCTATCACATTAATTAGCTATAGTAATTGTTTAGTGTACTATTGTCATTGACCATGCCAGCCAGAAACTCCAGAAACTTTCAAATCCTCCACTACCAAATAACAAAAAATAATATCTCTATCAATGACCTCCCAGACACTTCAGATGTCTTAAAACCATCAATGAAAGTGAAAATAACATCAAATGCTACCTATGTGACAATCAAGCCCACCTTGGCCTGCTTACACTTAAACAAAGACCAAGCTGATCTCCAAAAGCCATCAAATTACTTCCTTGTCTATGTTCCATTTCATGACATAAGCCTAAAACAAACAAGTACCCTGCCTGAAGAGTTGATAGCATAGAATCACTCATGCACTCAATAGAAAAAATGCTTAGCAACACGTTTTGAAACAATATTAACAAGAGAGGCCTAATTTCTCTTGAAAAAAAATAATACAGCACTGATAAGCAACTACCTATCAAACTCAAAATCAAAATCGCCAACTCAACAATCACTACCACAGCTACTACCATAAACTACTACCTCAACACCAATTCACAACTACAACCAAAACACACCAACACCAAACCACAACCTGCAAATAATTACTATCCCATCAAATCAATTCCACAAAGTTGATATCTCCTTAATCATCAGAGACACCCATTGCAACATGGCATCAGAAATGTCCAAATGCCACCTTATTTTGGTCTTGAAGACACAATAAATCAGATTGACATCACCCAAAGTTCGTAATATCATTAAAACAACTCAAATACTACAAACATCTCTTCGCTGAAGATATTCATTGAAGTAACCAGGAGTGGCACTTGAGTCCAAATACAATGATGGCTCGATAATCCCCAAAATTTTTGTAGAGTTGTTGCAAAAATGAGTCAGCAAACGCATATTCATTCATACAATAAATACCATTGGCCAAAACCAGTCCCAACCACAAAAAACTTTTGCTCAAGGACTAACTATCCATACTGCAAAGAATTTCTGTTCCCATCAACTCCGCAAGGAACTCAAAAGACATTCTAAACAATGGAGAGAAAGGATTGACTACCGCCGCTGATTGTATCAAAAGTAAGTCACATAACCCACAACTCCACATCAACCCTACTTCAATCCAACCCCACCATCACTCAAACTTAGGCATGCATGCCCCTAAATTACCTCAAATCTCCAAACTACAACTGCCCTTAATGGCAAGTTACTCAATTGCAGAAGCCTTGAATAAAAACCTGAATTCTCCTCTTTACTAACTATTGCTAAATTCGCAGCAATTCATATTTGCTGATCTGTTGAAACCATTGGCTCAATGCAGATATCTTTCCTGATTTCCATTACCACACATTATATCATGTTACCGATCAGATCGTGAAATCCGTAGAGGAGGTGGGTTGCTATCTTCTATAAAAATCCACGTACATTAAAAACATCTTAGTTACCAAGAGCTTGGCTATTTCCTGAGACCATATATCTTGAACTGTCCTTAAATAATCACATTTTGGTTCTTACGATGTTACAGAGCCCCAGATTATGACATCGAACATGTAAACAAGCTAAATCACTAACTAACATGTGCGCAACCTTCCCCACACACTTTTATCTTTCTTGGTGACTTCAATCTACCTCACATTAACTGGACCCTAAAACAAATGTAAAACTGAACCCAACATGCACCTTTCTACAATTGCTGTTACAAAACCTGGGACGGAAACAACGAGTAACCAACAAATACTAGATTAACAACTGCCTCATCTCATCTTCTGCACTAGTTTAAATTCAATTTATGGAATACAAATTAAAGAACCCTTTTTCCAAACAGTGACCACAACAAAGATTGACTTTTGTACTCCACACCAAAAAATCAACACAATGATGTGTCCCCCAATTATAACTTCAAAAAGGCAATTATGATCTTATAGACAACGATCTCTTCATCCTTGAGGGCAATTTCTATTTCACTAGAATGCAATACTGTTGAAGACATTACAAAACATATTTTTACTTTGAAGTCAAAAATCAATCAAACTATATGTACCATGAACAACTCCAAAAAACCAAGAAAAAACAGATTACAATAACAATTAAGGAAGCTTCAATCTGAAAAAAAAATCACTTTTGTGGAAAAAAATCATCTGGTCATGTTGCCAACTTCAAAAAGCCGATACAAAAATGTATGCCAGCCAGATAAAGACTGAGAATGGACCTCATCACATTAAACAAGAGGAAAACTCTACGCACAATTCCACCCATGCTTCTCTACAATTTTAAGAAACAAACTAAAAAACTCAAAGGTCCATGCCACCCCTTGAAAGGATCTAATGCGTAAAGACTGCGCAACGAAGACACCATTAAAGCCAACCTCTTAAACACATTGCTTTGGCCAGCATTTGTAAACAGCCAATGGATCATGCCTATTTCCTAGTTGAACTACAGACGAATACAATGATCTAATACATATCGATTTTTAAAGAAGACAATGTTAAAAAAGCACACCACCATATGAAATCTAAAAACTATCTACTATCTATGGACAGACGGAAATGGTGCCTACTTCTTAAAAAAGCTATCCACGACCATAACTGAAACCTCTAAAGCATAATTCTTTGAAACTTTAGCGCAGCTCCTGCAAAACGATGCGTTCACAAAGTCATGGTCATCCCCATTTTTCAAAAGGGAGACCCCAGGCCTAGTGAAATTACAGACAATCTCTTTATGCTTGTGTCACCTGTAAAGTGATGGAATCAATATTAATCCAATGCATTATCTCCACTTAGAGACAAATAACCTCTCTCTAAAAACAACAATTTTGGTTTCAGAAAAAAAAAAACTATCCTGCAATCTGCAACTCTCTACCACTGCAGGAAACGTATGGACTACCACAACTCGATCAGCAAAGCAACAGAATGCAATCTACATAGACTTCTGTAAAGGCCTTTGATTCCAGTGGTACACGACAAACTTACTCCTAAAAACTAAAATCTTAAGCCCATGTCACACTGGCACCAACGGATGCAAAGAGGATTGTAAAACAGGACAAAAAAGCTTGCCATCGTTTGGGTAACCGCGATGTTACTCACTTGCCTCCGTTTTTGCTTCCTCTCGTATTGTTGCCAGCATCCGTTTTTTGACGTTTTCAGTCCGCTCAGAAAGTTTTGGCGTGCTCAAAACTTTTGCGCGGAATAATGTATCCAATTCGTCCGTTCGTGCATCTGCTACGCATCCGCTAGGCATTCCGTTTCTGCATCCTTTACTACACATCCGCTATATCCGCTAGGCATCCGCTCCGCATCCGCGCAACTTCGCATCCGCTCGGAGGCCAGGGAGAAAGCGGAACAGACGCAGAACGGATGCAGAACGCGATGCAGAGGCATAGCCAAGTGGAAACAAAGCATTTAAAATGAGAAACACGTTCGCACGAGGGGACCTATCTCGGATATTAAGGGATGTCTACAGGATGCCTAGAGGATGGCCTAGAGGATGCTAGAGGATGCCTAGAGGATGCCTAGAGGATGCAAAGGGACACGCTATAATGCCTATCAAAAAGGGAGCAACTCATCTGCATCTCTCTTTCAGACCAGCAGCCCAGCTGTGAGACCTCTGCAGCCTTCATCTGAGCTCTTGCTCTTCTCCACAGCATCCAGTCATGTCAACCGTGGATCATAACACAGTTCTTTGGCAGCCACCATCCTGTCTGCACAGGCTGCGAGCCATTCATACAGGCTCTGTGAACTTCTTTACGTACGGGAGAGAAAAGAGGCGGCCAAGAAGGCGTCTGGTATTGAAGATGGATCATGAGAAGAGCAGAGTACGGACTTACAAACAAGCTGATGGTGGAGCTCAGGAACGGAAGACACTCAGGCATTCCAGAACTTCATGAGGATGCCTCCAGCCATGTTGACGAAGTTGTTGCCAGCGCCTGGCAGGCCAGGTTGACCAAGGCAAACACCCAACTTCCAGCCCAAGCTGGAACCTGGGGCTCAAGGGTGACACTCACTCTGCGCCACCTGGCCTCAGGGACCAACCTACAGGAGCATGCAGCTACACTGAAGGGGTGCCACAACAACACCAATCAGCAATTTGTGGTCAGAGAAGTGGTGCAGGCCATCATCGAAAGAATACGTGCAGGAGGCTCCTCCAGTGCCCCTCCATTATGAAGGATGGTAGAAAGTTGCAGAGCAAGTTCGGTACCAGAGGTGGAACAAATTCCCACACCACCGGTTGGAGACATAGTTGGCAAGCACGTGGCCTCCAAGCACCACCCAAGTTCGGGTCCACTTACTTCAAACTTACATGGGCTTCTTCAGCATCGTCCTCTTTGCCTTTGGTCATGCTGGACTACAAGTTTCATGTACATCGATGTTCAGGCAGTGGCTCAGTATCAGATGCCCAGTATACAGCACCAGTTTGACCTCAAGGAGGGGCGTGGAAAGGCAACCTCATCATAGGCTGTCCCAGATCAGGACCCCCTGCCACCGACACGCAAGATGTGCCCTACTTCATCGTGGGGGATGACGCCTTCTCCCTCAGAACCTACCTCATTGAAGCCCTACACTTCAAGACACCTCACCCGGGAAGAGAGGATCTTCAACTACAGGCTGCCAGGGGCAAGGCGGGTGGTGGAGAACGCCTTTGAGCATCCTGGCCAATAGGTCCACCGGTACCTTCTCACCACCACTGCAGCATCGCCCCCAGAGACCGTGAGAGGATCGTGGAAGCTTGCTGCATCCTGCACAATTCATGCGCACCCGCTTACCCGGTCTTGCAGAGATAGGCTCGTGGACCTCAACAAGGCAATGGGGACATGGAGCCTGGGGAATGGAGGCAAGGCAAAACCTGACTAGACACTGAGGATGTGCAAGGCCCAACAGAAGGCCTCCACGTGAAGGAAGAAGGCAGCGCAACCTCCTGAGACACTGGGTTGCAAACTCCCCAGCTGGAGCAGTGTAGTGGCAAGACAGGATGATAGATGATTAATGAGTGCTTTCCTTCAGCCTGTCTCATCACACGGATGAGATTGTGGCACTCGTATGTTTGGGTATGGGCCTACAATGAACACGGCATTAATAAAGGTTGTGTTTGTGTTGACATGTGTGGATGATTATTACATTATTATTGATAATAAAGGGCCATAGTGTGGCACCAGGGAGGGTGGACCATCCAGTCCCACTATTGCTTGCACTGAGGCTTATCATCCACTGCTATCCTTACCATCCCACAGCCTATTACCCATGCCACAGGTATTCCTGCCATCCCACTTGCTATATTAACCCATCCACAAGCATGCAAGGCAAACCAATTTAAAAGTTTCCACCAAGAACTTTTATTTAAAAAAAAGAAATGAAGCAAGTGTGTGAATCAAGATAAACCTTATTGAACAACAAGCTGTAAACAAAAATGACCCAAGTCAAGTGTCCAAATAAAAGTCCACACTCAGTCTCTGGCAGTCTTCACGGTCACTCGGAGGTGCTGCCCAGTCTCAGGGGTAAAGGGTACAAGTGCTGTGGAGTGGTGCTGCTCGCAGTGCTGGTCTGAAGCCCCACTGGGGTGCCTGGCCCCGAGAGGACAACAGGGGACGTGTGTTGAGGAAGCTCTCAGACAGCTGGCTCAGCCCCGTTGAATGCTGAGAGGTCCTTCCTCCATGCCATGCGGGTGTCAGCCCAGTACTATGAGAGATGTACTGAGGCCGCGGCTTGGCTGTTGGGGTGGAGGAAGGAATAGGTGTAAGTGGGGCTGTCTGGTCTGCAGCTGGGTGAAGGACGGCAGTGGGGGCATCGGTTGGTGGTGATCATCGCTGTCGCTCGGTTGCATCATCCGTCTCATTGGTAGGCTGCACGGTTGGCAATCAGTTGGAATAACTCGCCCGGTGCGCAACGGTGTTGCCTGATGACTCTGTGCCTGACTGAGAAGGGCTGCTGGCCTGTGCTTGCGGGACCTTCCTTTAGCCGTAGCCCTCGGTAGGTGAAGGGGCTGTGGAAGCCTGGTATGGGAGGGACATCACCTGGGTGGAGGGAGCAGACCTGAGACTGGGTGGAAGCAGGTTCCTCTGGGTTCTGGAGGGTTGTGAAACAGCATCCATGATCCGGTCCATTCACCACTGGTACTGGGTTCCTACCATGTTCTTTGAGGTTCTGGTTGAATAGTGTGAGGAAAGGCTTGTGGTTGGAGGGATGAGGCGTCGGTGTTGGATCTCTCTCTA
>BHFT01001115.1:0-41845 GCA_004320025.1 Laticauda laticaudata | reverse complement strand
TTCCAAATAATTGACAGCCTGGTGGAATCATCTCTTCTATTCATGCTTTCAGGTCTTTTTTCAATCTCTATGGCTTCCCTGATAAATCTGTAGCTGGGGTTTTCTGTAGTGGCTTGGGTTTGGTGCCATTAAAGTCGATGCTATGACTTTTCTTTCTATATATATGTATGACATTGAGATTGCTATGACAGATAAATGCTAAAATTATTTATATAAAATTTCAAAACCAATGTTGGAAATGCCATCAGAAAGAAGGGACATTTCACCACATTGTACAAAAGAATTAAAAGTATTGGAGAGAGATTAAATAAATACAATTAAAATTGAATCCAAACAGTTCAAAAAAATAAAATTTTAACTGCAGTCAAAAATGTTTCTTTTAGGAATAATTCCAGACTATTTTTAAAAAAATATAATTTCCTAAGTTATAAAAATCTAATTCAATATTACAGAAAAAATACCTTCACTATGGTAACAGACTGGGATACTAGAAGTGAAAAATATGTTTCTGAATAAAACAAGTTTAGCTAAATTCAAGAAGAAAGGGTTTTCTTTTGTAAAATGTATCACAGAGTAAGACAGATTTTGATATCTGGAATATTGTTTTTAGGGTTCAAATAGATACTAACAGCAGTTACTAATGTTTGTTACAAACTTCAAATATATAAACTGTGGCTCAACCACAGGCAGTATATCTTGCTTTCATGTGCAGTCAGGTTCAGATTGAACTTGATTCTCAAGAACTACCTCTTCTTCTGTATCAGTGGTTGCAAGATAAATTCAGGTAATCATCATAGTAAAGACTGACCACAAAGCCTAATTGATTTCATTTGTCCTTTAAGTGCATTAGGCTTAAGTAGTGTCTTTGCTGGCATCTGTCTTTCCCAATCAATTTTCCTGATGATGAAAGCAATATTATTTCTTTTATTTCAACAAACGGTATGATTTTTTTTTTTAATGAAATGTTCAATGACAATCCAATTCATTGTATTGGTATCATCCATGATACCAAGGATGTCAATGTGTAGTTAATTCATTTCACCTTTCATTGAATTTTACCTTTCCATATTTATGGCTCTTTTATTCCCTGTTCCCATAGTTCTCTCTTTGCAGCTTTAGATGTCCTGTTCCTGAATGTCAACATTAACAAACAGATATCTCAAAGACATTAATTTATTCATGTCATAAACCTATAATACATGAAGTGTCCACTTTTTATTGATACAATTTTCGTGACATAATTTCATCTAAATGAATTTGCATGGTTCACACTAAAATAAGTACAAATGAGTACTATTTATCAATCATCATTTGTCTTTTTAGAATAAAAGATGATTCAGAGTGGAAAATAAAAAATAGAATTTCAAACAGGTAGAGGATCTTGAAATTTACCTAATGCAATTTCCTGCTTGCTGAAAGAACTACAGTGTAAAGGCCCAGTCCCACTGTACTTACGGATGCAAAGAGGATGTAAAACATTAAAAAAAGCTTGCCATCCATTGGAAATGGCCTATGCATTCAAATGCTGAGTACAGTGAACACTGCATATCATAGTTTCACACCCTATCCATTGATCATCGCTCTCCGACTGTGATTTCATCCACAGCAGAAACTAAGTTCCTTAGAGCTGCAACAAAATCATTTTTGAAACGAGAGTGAACTTTCTGCCTTAGTACAATGTAGGTCCATTCCGCGGCATATACGGGCAACTACAACATTCTACTGTCCGTAGTTATCGAACTGCGTTAAACGTGCGCATGTATTCCTCCTTGCATACTTCGTGCCATCCGCTAACTCAAATCCACTGCAGCTGAAAACGGGAAAGAGGGACGCAACATACGATATCAGTGGAAACGTGTAAAACGCGTTAGTACATGGAATAGAAAGGATGTTAAGCGTAGCAATCTCGTATATAGAGCAGGATTACCAAACAGACAAAACGATTTGTATCTGGAGTATCTTCATCTATTTAGGTATGTCTGGATATGTCTAGAAGTAGTAGAAGGAACTAGCTGATAGCGACAGACCGATATTTCAATAAAAAAGGGGGAGAAAATCAATTGGATCTCAGTATAGGTCCACAGTCTGTGGTGTAGCAGACCCTCTACGACCCTGTGAATTGGTCTTCAACATCATCAATGTTCTCCATCTGATTGGATAATGAAAAAAATCCAATCACAGATAACCGCGACTACACATCGATCCACCAAGATATTACGAGAAACACTGTCTCAGACCACTGGTCAATATTTTTACACAGAAGGAGTGGAAATGAGAATGGTGCAGAGAGCTGTTGTCGTGTGCTGAGGACTTTGATTGGTAGAAGAAAGAATGGATTTGGGCTAGAATAACCAGATTATTGGTGGAGCTGAGGATTGAAGACTCACTCCCGTGCATACTAATCAACTTAATGAGGAGCCTGGCCAGCCAATTGTTATAACGACAACTTATAAAAGCGTCGAGACCACAGGTTTGGACTAAAGTGGCTAGCTTCTACGAGCTCCCAGCCATAGTGACTACCTGGAACTGATAGGTGGACTACTTGCTGTCCGCAAACAAGGTGGCTTCGTGGAACCATGATAAGAAACATGGCAGTATCATGGAGGAGGTGCTACACAACAGCATAGAAAAGTGGTCGCAGAAGTGACAGGATCATCATGAAACATAAACGTGAAGGAGCTCCTCAAGTGCCACCACTGAACACGGCTGTAGAAAATACTTGAGTAAAAAGTACGTATAAACCTTCCCAGCCAAACCGGAGTAGAAAACGCATAGAAGGTAATCACATGGGCAAGCTCAGCGGGCCTTCAGCAGGACTGAAGAACAGACAAGGGCTCCAGTGCTGAGCACAGGGCTTCACACAGGCTTGAAGGGGTCGAGCCTTTCGGGGCTGTCCACCAAGCAGCAGCATCAGCACTTCAAGTATCACGTCCCAGGGATGAGAGCTGTTCGCGCCCTCTCATAGCACATCAGGGAATGAGAATCACGGACTTCAAATAACTTGCTGATTGACAACATGTGTTGCCCTGCAGATTATTCGCAATATTACAGAAACGGAACATAGACTCAGTCGAACCACAACAGAGAAACTGATATACAATTTGAAGTATGACAGATATCTAACTTTGAGATGAATGCTAAACTGAAGATTTAGATAGCAAAAATAAGTTAAAAAGAAAGAGATTAGAGATTATACAATAATATACACGAGGTAAAAAGTGAGTATGAACAAATAAGAGGTAGGAAAAAAAAAGAAATTGTATAAATAAAAACTACGCAAGAGTAAAAAAGGAAGAAAATAGAAGAATAATATTATTAGATAATACAAGATAAAGAAATGATAGAAGAAAGTGATGAGGCACTTAAATAAAGAAAAGTGTGAAACTGAAATCGATCAAGAGAGAAGAAAAAAAACAACAAAGCTAGTACCTGTATACCAGACTTATATATCAAAAAATTAGGCAGAATCATTGAGCCATAAGTGGATTTGAAAGAATATTATTGCAGCTATGATGCGACTCATGAGGGGTAGTGGTATTTGATTTATTGATTCGAAGGAGGATTGAACCCAATATATAACAATTATAGACTGGATTTGCACTATTAATACTGATACAAAATATGCCTGATTAACTAATAGATATAAAGAATATTAAGCTTATATAAATGAAGATAAAAGGATTTCTTTCCGACTAACAGAAGTAACTCAAGACATATAGATATTTTGAATTTTGAACCACCAGAAACAATGCTTATGTGTAGATCTGAAAAGGCCTTATAATTTAAAGGCAATGTTTATAGAAAAAATATATAATTAGGAACCAATGAAATAGTAAAAACTATTTTATACACACACAGGTGCCAATATTATAAGTAAATGGGAATATACTTCCAAAAATAGAAAAGGAGTTAGACAAGCTGCCCGTCTGCGCTTTTCTCATATTCGCATAGAAATCATTACTTAAGTAAGATTAGACAAAATCTCAGAGGATAAAGGAAAAAGATTAAATCAGTAAGAATAGAATAGCAGCGATTGCGAGATTGTTTTCATTTTGAAATCCATTGAAAGAGGAACAATAAATTGATAAAGAAATACAACAATTTGAGCGTCGCAGGACTAAAATTATAGAAATAAACAAAATAATGACTAAAATAACAATAAGCAAAAAAGATATAGAAGAAATTTGGAAAATTGACAAAAGAAAGTTATAATATATAGTATAGATATAGGTGAACAATAAATTTTTGTAAGGCGACTAAAGAAATACAACTATGATAAATTGAATGCTTCATCAGGTAGAGAAGGAGCTTCGAATTTGGGCAATTACATAACTCACTATGGGAAAGATGATTGCTACCGTTAAAATGAATATCCAAACAAATGAGCTTTTATGTCTATAAGAGATTGCAATTACATAATAGAAATTTCATTTGAAGAACTCAATAAATTTTGCAAATTTATTGGAAGCGAGGAAAAAAACCCAATAATATAAAAAGCAATAGCAAGATATGAGGAGGGGGGGTTGCATTTACCATAATATGGGAAATTATAACACAGGTCTCACCTAAAAACGATAGTTCAAAGTCATGGTTAAGTAGATAGGTTAAAACTTGAATAATAAGAAAGCATATATTTTTGAGGCCACGAATACAAAGGTGGCAGCTTTTATATGGTATATGATCCAACATAGAAAAAAAAAGAGAGTGAGAAAAAATTAACAAAATAAACAAACTGTTCATAACTAAATTAGAAGAACTCAATGGTACTAAGAATCTAAGGAGAAAAGAATATAAAAAACACTAATTTAAAAAGTTAGTCCGGAATGGTGGGGGATTTGTCTACAAATGAGGCATATCCCCCAACCCAATTGGATTGCTAGAAGATCAACATATATCAAAATTATAGACGTACAAAGTGAAATCCCTGAAGTTCAAGAACGGGGATTAAAATAATCAATGCATATTATAGATCATAGTAGATAAAAGATAGAAAAGAAGTCAGAATTATATAAACCAAGTAGCAAGATAAAATTTAATGATCAGAAAAAAAAGAATACTGATTACAATGTTTAATTGAAGTAGAATTAAGAAGATAAATAGGAAAAGGAATAGATATTTGCTTGAATAGGATGTAGGTACTAAATCACTTTAAATGGAAGGAAAAAGTTGAAGTAATAATAAAAATGATAGCATACAGTAATGACATAACGTTGTGTTTGATCAAAATTGTGCCAAAATTTTTCTCCTTCGAGATGGAATTGTGCCCAAATAGTATGAAAATAAGTGAAAGCAAAAACGAAGAGAAATTATTTCCACAGGTGATGTCATCACACCCGTAAAGCCCAAAAATTGGAGATAATAACTGCTAGAAAATATAAAGACATGATAGACATAAAAACCAGAGCTTTTACAAGGAATTCTTCTGAACAACAAGTCAAAACAAATATATACAATACATATGTTAATCCAGCATAGTTGCTTGACTCAGGTGAAAAAGCCCACAAATGGAAAGAGGAGGATGGATAGTCACAAAAAATGTTAAACTGTCCAAATAAAAAGGAATGATAAAAAACATAGGCTTAAAAAACAATAGAAACATCAATTATTAAGATAATAAGCTGGAGTAACTAGTAAAACTACGTGGTTAGAACAGAGACTGATAATAAGAATGAAAAGAAATAGAGATGAGAATTTATATGAGTGATGTATAATTCTTGTAAGAGATAAAAGGGTGTTAGAGATAGGTAAAAACAAAGAAGAAAAGATCTCATGCGAATTAAGAATATTTTAACAAATCTTTTTCTGATTTCTTTTTTTCCATGGTCCTCTTCCCTGCGGCCGTTTTACTCTTTTTTTTGTTCCCTACCTCTTCAGTAGCCCGTGTTTGTAGGGTGTGTCGTAGTTGTGTATATTATTTAATTGATAAAAATCAATAAAAATTTTTTAAAAGAAAGGATGTATCTGAGACAAGAGGACGTCATTTCCGATATGGCTGAAGCGTGTGAGGTGCAACAATAGATTTAATCCACGAGCTGAACCAAAATACAGACCCCCGCATCAACAGTGAAATGCTTTTCTCCGATAATTACATCTCAATCGCATCGACCGTTGTTCCTATAGGCGTAGTGATACTCGCTTCATCGCTATAACACACCGTCCTTCACAAATGAGTAACTGCTACAAAAAATTTGCTGGATGCGTTTCGAGACGTCATACCGCTATCCACTCCCTTACATCCTGCTGGCTCCGATGACATTGCCATCTTTGAGAATCCCGGCTACATTACTACTCACCAGTCTGTACTTGCATGAAAGCTCCATTCTGTTATGCAAAAAATTTGCAACCTATTTGGAGGATAAAAGGGATTGAAGCACCTCCGAAACTTTTGCTTACATCTGCTTGTGTCCTTATGCATACATATTGCGTCATACGGCTAGGGTGACATCCTTAATTTATATATACCGTAAAACTTAATTAATATAGGCAAATCCATTGTATCAGCTTCCTATTGAATCATTCGTCTTCGTAATATGTACTTGTAAGAATTGGATGAATTCCAAGGTGACGAATGTCTATCGGTTGCGATAAGTATAAATATATTTACGCATTGGTTGCTGGGAGCTATAAGTCTTATGGTAAAAAGGAATCACGTGTAACTTCAGTTTTAAAATACAGAAATTGGCAACGTTGAGGCTACACTAAATTGCAAAACATATTGGCTTCAAGTCTAAGATATTTTAAGTAGGTTTACCTTTCATCATAACAAGTAATTGTTGGCACTCACTTTTAATTATCAGATCTGTCTGTTCTAAGTAAATTCTTATGATTCCATTAAGATGTTGAAGTATTAAGAAATAGAGGATAGATTGGCGAGAAAGAGGATTGCATGATGGAATAAAATCACAATCACAGAACTTTCAATAGTTTGGAATGAAGTTTTGATAAGCAAAACAAATGCATAGACCATTCCAAAGTTTGGCAAAATCTTGAATGTGTTCTGGATGTGGTATATTTTTGGTCTCAAATGCATGAAAAGCTAACAGTCGAATGCTGCCCATACCCTGCAAGATAAATTTTATTAGGTGAGCTTAAAATATATGTGGTTCTTGTTGTAACTATAGACATACTCCTGTGTACAAGCATCTGTTCCTCTAGTGCTCTTCATTTTATGTAGTCAGTTTTCAAACTGTCTGGATCAGAAGCATTTCTTAAAAACAGAAATGGATAAATGATGCACATTTTGAATGAGCATTGAAGACATTAGAGAGTGAAAGAACGAAGCACCTATTTCCACAACCATATTAGTCACACACACAATCAGCCAAGACCTAACAATGGCACAACAAGCTCACAACCACTTGTGACCAGAAAAAGAATGAAATATGGAGATAACACTGATACCAGGCAAAGACTCGGCAGAAAAGATAATGGCTCTAACATGAAGGTAAAAGGTGCTGACCCAATGGCCACCCATCTTCACCTGCCGAAAACTTAAAATACAAATGTCATCTGGTCAGACACCAACAATGCCCAGAGACACTAAGATACGATATGGCCAAAATCACCTGGACAGCTCACCACATCTCAACGCAGACGTCCAACATTCCTCTTTCCCAGCCATAGCCAGGACCGCTCAAATATGCAGTAGTCTGGACTGAAAATTATGGGGAGGCTCTACTTACAGACGAGCAATTTGAAGAGCTTTGCCAAATCTGGTCACTAACACATAAGATTTATCAGTTTTCGTCTCTCATTGTATTCTCTTTTAACGGGGGGTCCAGCACCACAAGTGGCCGATTTGATGGTAGATCCTTTAGGAGAATAGACACTCACAAGAAAAGAAGCAATTCCATGTTCTTACCATGCCAAAATTCTAACATCATCCACAGTTCAAATATACCCCATCCAAGAAAGAGCGAAGACAAACAAAACAGTTACCTAATATTATTAGGAAGAATGAAAGGCTTGTGCCATCCTGAAACATTGACGGATGCTAGATATTCAGATCCATTGCAGTATTGAATAACAGCAAAAGATTCAACATATGAATTCCGTTAACAGGTACTAGCATACATCTAGCAGACTTTGAATCCAAAACCTACACAAGGGTCCTTTGAGAACTTCAGTTCTGCATTCAATAACCATCATATCCTATACACTCTTTCATGTCAATTAATAACTACGTACCTCTTGAAACCTTTAAAGTATAATAAAATCTAAAAACAGGAAGCAGTAGGAGAGTCAAGACGAATACGATCCAGATACTCATTATACAATCGTTCAAAGATAAAGAATGGCTGTGCTATCATTCATCTTAGGCCTATAGTACGGAATGATGCATGCACAAACAATCCATACTGTATAAAATACTGAAGTTTCTGATACACAAATGAGATTGGTCCATTTCTGAGACAAACAGTAGAATCTGTCAGTAGCAGAGCAGAGTAATAAACTTAGGCATGGAGATAAGCGAACAATCGACAGGAGACACACCTATAAAACTGTACAAAAGTTGGTAGATGGCTTTGAAGAAGGTCCCATACTACAACCTGCTTAGAATAATTAGAATCACAGTAACATACAACGAACACTTCAAATCTTTCTAGTTACTAAATAATTAAATGGGACATAACATAAAAGATATATCAAAATTCTAGCAAACAAAGAATGTTCTATCTGCACCACTCAGACAGTAAGGGCGCTTGAACTTCACAGAGGAATGATCTATTCATCTTACACTCTATAATGTCTGGTTGTTTGGCACTCACAGACAGACACAACTTCAGATGACAATAGAGAAAAAAAAAACATTACTACCTACTGCTTGGATGATGAGGACCTAGTATGTCTGCAAAGATCAAAAATGGAGGGGCTGTAAGAGTAACTTTTAAGACCTCCCGACTAACTATTCAACTCCTTCTCAAATGATGCATAAACATGCACACTGAAACATATAACACAAAACAGTTCTTCAACAACATCACCATGCACAACATAATAATCCTTCTAAAACTGTTCAACCCGAGTTACAAAGTGTAACACTAATTACTGGTAATTTTCAACCTGTCACTTCATCCCTCCACTTCATGTAGGAATGTAACTTGTAACTTGTATCTTAACGAATTTATATTGATGTTATCATAATAATTTGATGTAGAATTTATCCATGACTATAAAAACGGTGTTGATGTAGATTCTGTTCACTAATGATATTGTGGGGGTTAGGATTGATAGGCTTGTTATTCAAGTATTGGGGTCACCAGGATATGTTTGCGTGGCCCTCTAGGTTATAGTGAGCGTTAATATTACCAGAGGAAGAAAAACTACAAGAAAGGATTGAGGTTTATATAACCTCTCCATTAAGTGGCCTTCGTTTTTGGGGCCTGGTTGCTCAGCCTCCTTATAGCACTTAGATCTATGAGAAGAAAGAAAGTTACTTGCTTTCAGATCCCCAACGTGGATCTCAAACAAGGCGTCTTTGATTATTGTCAGCTGTATATTTTTATCTTTCCCTGATTTTTTCTTTTTTTCTTTGCATTCTCTCCTTCTTTTGGCATTACATGGAGTACTAAGTGTTACAAAATGTCATGGTGTATCAACCCGGGACAGTAAAGATACTGGCTCCTATTATTATACTCACTTTCCAGTCAATTGCTTTAATGACAATGAAACTGGGTGGAAGGGCCCCAAGTTGCATCAAAATTAATGGAAAAGCAATGAATAATATATATACAAAGCATTTTATCAATAATTACTTAATAGGGTGGGTCCTAAAGATTTTGCATGGGTGTATTCAAGATGAATAAATGGTACTTCAAAAATGTAAAATATAGTAATTGTCAATTACTTCAATATTTTTTTATTCATATTTTATTTTTGTGTGTGAATCTGCGCCCATTTCGGGTTTCTGACCATTTTGATAGTCAAGGGTTTTTGAAGGGATACACCATACAAAGAGAGGAATCTAAAAACTTTTCAGACTAACATTAAACTATAACTATTTGTAAAAAATATTTTGGTACTGAAGTATTTGTATGTAAGTAACTATATATTGTGTCTCTTGCTTTATTTTTCAGCTGTATTTCTGTGCGCCGAAAGCCAGACAACTGGTAGATAATTCAGCAAAAAGAAAAAGAAAATTAGTTTTGGATGTGAGAGAGCACTAAGATATTTTTGATGAGTTTAAAATAACTGCTAGAAGAAAAAAATAATAAACCTTATCAAGGTTATCAATTTCCTTATTATTAAGACAACTTCAATAAGTGATTTAAAGAATTAGTAATAAAGATGATATTGAAAATAAGTACAGTTCAAAGGAGAAATAATTAGTAAAAATTCAATAGATAGGAGAATTTCTATCAGATCATGTGTTCCCTCATTCTTAATAATATTATAACTTAAAATAGCTGGAACTATGTAGAAGATTCACACAATATCTAGAAAAGGAGAAAAGATAAGACTTTAGAAAACAACATTTACTAATTTGTGGCTATCATATTTGTATCACCAATGCAAAGAGAAAGTTATCTATCTCGAACTGAAAAGATTAACCTCGTACTCTATTTTAAATCTTTCTCTTTAAGACTTAGGAGTTGCACATACAATACGACGGATGCAAACATCATAATAAACCAAAAAGGAGAGCGACAGGAGTGATGACCAAACCATGTTCATATCCTTTTAATTCGCGTCAAAATGTCCCCAAATTATTGCATAACAGAGGACAAAACGAAAGGAACGGACGGGAGAGTACGTACGAGGATGTTAACTGGAGTGTTCGAATGGAGAGAGCCTAGTGGATGGAAACAAGATTGGAAGGGATGGACACGTCAGAAGGACTCAGGGGAGCAAGCAGCGAAGCGGACGGACAGCGGAAGGCGGATCTAAGAGGGATGCAGTTGGATGACGGATTGCAGTATGCGACCTAGTGTATCGTACAGATGCAGCGGATTCAAAAGCATTCACTGCGCACGCGGGGAGGATCATGTCATCAGCTCGCGAATTTAAAACATCTAAAGATGGAGACACTCAGCAAGAGTCACCCATTTGGGACGAAGCAAAGTAACTTGCTGCCCAATACGCTAATCAATCCCAACAACTTATGCGGAAGAAGAGGAAGCGCGGGGCCGTAGGCTGCTGATGAAGACCTGAAAGAACAGAAAGGATCTACCAGCCAGCTCCTGTCTGAGCTCATGTGTCACTGGGAGCTATTCAGCTGAGCTTAGGGGTGCTTGACCTGCTGGTGCTGGTGCTCGTGCTGGTGTTGCTCCTGTTGCATAGAGAGCTCGCTGTGCTTACTGGCTGGACCGAGATTCCTCGTTCTCTGTCTGGTGCTTCTGCTGGTGCTACGCTGGGGCTGGGCTGGCTCCGTGGTTGCTGAGGGCATCGAGCATTTCTGCTGTGTCCGCAAACTGATCTTGGTGCTGACTCTGGATTCTTGCTGGTGTGGAGCCTGCTGCCATCCTGACTATTGCTGCGCTTGGTGCGCTGCGTGGCTTGCGTTGGGTTGTTGTGTGCTGGCTGCTGGTGTGTGTGGTGGACAAAATCCTAAACGTCAAAGCCCTAATGACGAGGCTGAAGGTGCCTGGCAGAAGGGAGGAAGATTGCGAGAGATTTTCTTCTCATACGTGGGAGATATGGAGAGGTAACAGTACTCATGAAAGGAAGCATGAAGTATGGAACGTTAGCGTCAAATAGATTGAGAGGAAAAAGAGAATACAACTCGGTGAATGAGGGCCACACAAGCTCTATCGAGAACAAAAAACAGCAGCTTAGAGAGAGAAGGCGGGAATCTCGGGACACTTTCAGAGGTCTCCTCAGTGTGGATAGCACATGCATACCTAGGTAGTTAAGCTGCACCTCAAGAAGTCTGCAGCGTAGGGTATAAAGCCACTGACTGGAGTAAACTCGTGATGGGCAGCGATATGTGCAGCTTTGGAGGTGAGGTTTTGCCACTGAGACGAGCTTTGGTCAGATCCTGCTCTCAGCAGCCGAGAGAGAGCCAGTTCCTTTCTAGGCGAAGAGATGCAAGCTACTGTGTCGCAGGGCAAGGAATTTTGGAGAGCTCCAATGGGAGACCCACCACGAAGTGCACTCTGTATACAAGAACAAGTGGAGGACACCCTGACGTCAGTTGGCAAGATAGAAGCTATTTGTCCACTTAGAACCAAACCCTACACCACACCCAGCTCAACTTCCACAAAAGAGGCAAAAGTCTAGCGAGGGACGTAGTATGTCAACTTTTCCTGCTGAAGATAGGGACACATCAATGCGAGTCGTGATCCTCTCTGCAGACATGGTACAGCCAGAGGACCACAAATCTAAAAGAAAGCCCTACCTAATTACGTTGAACAACTGCATGGACATTTGTCCAATCTAGTACCAGGTGATCATTGAGACGGATTAACAGTTTGCTGTCACGACCATCAGGAACCACCCGAACTGCTCCCACACAGTAGGTACTCACCACGCAAGGTATGTCACAGATCCTTCAAGCAATTATCAGCAGACCTCACACTATAAGTCCGAGCATACGGCTACAGGACCAAAGACTACAGGCTACTTTTCCAATCCAGTGGCAACTGGTACATCAGAAACACCACAGGTGCACCGATGCACCGAGAGTGCAATGATGGGTCACAACGAACAAGATGAACAGATAACAATGCTACAAGTACAACTGAGCGCAATCACCTCACATCACCTGCAGACCAGACAGATACACTACACTCGTCTCTCTCTCACGCGACAGACGGATCCGCCTCAGCATTCTGCCACAGCCTACTGGACTGACACTACATGTTTATTGAGAATAGGACATCTCACATCACAGATGAGCCATATCTGAGAGCTCCTCACACACCATCCCTGTTGTTCTCTCGGCAGGCATCAATATGTGCTCAGACCACAGGTACCATGCCTCTCACCTCCACAGCAATGGACCCTTACGCCTGAGCCCATGGGCATGTCCTCAGATGACTGAGAGAGTAGCTAGAGAACTGATTGCTACCGTTGAGAACGCTTTTTCTTGGACACTTTTATTGACGTTTTGCTATTTATATCAGTTGTTATAAGAACGTTATCTTCTTAACCGCTAACGAAAATGGAGTGTGGACGATCTGGTGGAGATGACTGATCTAGGAAAGAAAGCAAGATACAAGTGCTGAAAAGGTTTGCAACCCCCACGATCTGCTGGAGGTGATAGTGTAGATCCAGGTGATTTTCTCCCACTTTTTGTATTAAAATAATTGCTTTTCTGGTCGTAGGTGCTTCTACTCTCTAAACATCCTGCAGACATCCTAATATGCAATGGGAGAGCGATCAATGATAAATGTTTTTCGTTAATGTCTTTGTATGCGAGTGAATCCTCCTTTATCACTTCACAGTACAAGATACATTAACGGGTTTCTGTTGCCACGATCATGGAATTCGCACTTTCTGCCCGTTCCTTTGGCAAGAGATAGTTGTTGTTTCCGCGGAGGCAATTTGATAGTGCAGATGCTATCGGATATCCGCGGACGGTACGGATATGCACGTAAGCGATGATAACGGATGTTGCCCGTATGCGTACGAGATGCTTTCACAGTCAAAGTTATTTGGAGCACACAAACATTCGAGCGATAGAAAAATCCAGTAGACGAATCTGGAACGGATGAGAGATGCTGAAAACCGTATGCGTTGAGTACAGAAGGATGCATTCGCGTTAACATCTGATGGCAAGTTTTCTTCATTTTAAATCTCTTTCCATACGTGGTGCAGTGTGACTGGGCTTTTTCTCTCTGTTGTCTTCTCTACCTTCTCTTCCCTCCCCCCTTCCCTCGCGCTCCTCCTCTCTCATTCCCTTTCCTTCCTTGTTGGGTGGACTTGCTATGTTCACTGTGCTTTCTTTCTCTTGTTCTTTCTTACTTCTTCTTGCTTGTCACTAACCTGACACAATAGTTTATGGACTGATTTGACTATGAATGAAGAGTATAAAAATAAGATAAAAAATAAATGGAACTTTCAGAGCTCCACAAAATGGAATTACAGAACTCTCTTTAGACTTCAGGAGTCACACTTAGAGAAAGGTAAAATGCATGTCATTTATTATTAGAGCACTTTCACAAAATTACAGGAACTGCTGTTGAAATTTGGAATTTGACTAACATACAACTGATATAAACATAAGATTTGTTGCTTGTCAATCAAACTTTGCAAATGTGACCTAAGATTCGAGGTGGCAGAAGGAAGAGACGTTTTCCCCAATCTGAGAAATGCGAAACTTATTATAAATTCTTGAAGTTTTTGCTTTAATAATTTATACCTAGTTTTTTTCTCTGAATATGTTAGGATTACAGTTGCCAGAATTTACAGTTAATGTGATCCTCTGTGTGGCAACCATAAACACATTTTAATAGAAGCAGTAACTTTTCCCTTGTGCTGCTATCATATCCTGAGAAAACAGTAAAATAGCCTATTCCAATAAATTCTAAGGTCTAAATATTCTGTGGGGGGGGGCAGGGAGGGAGGNATTGTGGGGGGGGGGGCAGGGAGGGAGGGAGGGAGAGGGAGAGCAATTTATTTCTAGTCATTCCCAAAACAATGTTTAAAGGTTAAGGTTCCCTTTGCACATATGTACTGGTCATTACCAGATCTAGGGGGCGGTACTCATCTCCATTACAAAGTCAAAGAGCCAGCACTGTCCGAAGCTGTCTCCTTGTTCATGTAGCCAATGCTGAAGGTGCATGGAAGACTGTTACCTTCCCACCAAAGTGGTCCCTATTTTTCTACTTGCATTTTTACATGCAAGATCCTCTCACAGTTACTACTATTATGAGGAAGGTACCACATATACTGTATCTGTGCATTTGATTTTTTTTGCCTAAATATAAAACCTTACTTTTTTCACCATTGAATTCCATTTTGTTAGATAGCATCCAATGTATCTTAAGCCTATCTTTTGGAGTGTTGGCTATTCCTGCCAGCTTGATGTCATCTGCAAATTTAATGAGTTCCCCAACTATCCCTTTGTCCAAGTCACTGAGGAAGATGTTGAAGAGTACTGGGCCTAAAACAGAGTCTTGGGGTATTCCACTGCATATTTCCCTCCATGTTCTTGGTCTCCATTCAATTTCCAAACAGCTCAAAGGTCTACTCATAACTCTCAACCTTGTTGATTAAAATCTCCCCTCACTAGTCAAAATAAGAAACAAATAATAAATTGCTTATAAGTTACTGAAACTATAGTTGAGTGATCTACTGAAACCATTTAAGCCTGCAATTACCATTAGGAACAAATCTCTTTGTAATTTGTGTAGTTAGTTGTGAGCCACAAATAATGGGATACATCAGGTTTAGTTCCTACTCAAGTACCGCCTTAATTAGAACATTTACAGAATTTTTAAGAAATAACAGAGCCCATTCCTTGAAATTGCTATTTGCTCATGAAACTCTGTTCATAGACTTCTCTCAACTACTTTTCTTAATTAGCTTTTCTCAACATTTTTGATGGACACTCTTCACATGGAATTCTTTTTATTTAATAGAACCCGATTTCAAGAAAAGAACAGTGATTGTTTTCAAAGTGGAATGTAGTATATAACAAAAGGGCAGATGGCTAATAATACTCCTACACAGAATGATACTTTTTTAATCAAATGAAGGAGTTAACATCAGTCAATATGCCCAAGCTACTCCTTTTAATAAGCATATCTTTATTTCTCCTCCTGATCTCCCCATTGTTATATTCAAGTATAAAACTCACTTCAGCAATATCATTGAAGCAGTAGATCTTTGCAGCAGGTTGATTCAGGAATGTAAATTTTAAAACTACAGCATCTGGTGGTGGAAGATAAACATTGCTTGCAAAATTGAATAGAGAAATATTGTATAATCTCTGTGCATGAGTGGAGCTCAGTAGAAGGGTTCCTTTTAATTTCAGCCAGCTCTTATGCTTGATTTGTTCTTTTTATGAATTTAATAGATTTTTTTCCTAGTCTTTATTGGGAGGGGGAATGATAAAAAAAACCCTCACTCTCTGTATTGTTCTACTATGGTAGCGTTAGGGTTCTGTGACAATCTTATTTCATTTTATTTACTTGCAGCCAGATTAAGTGATTTGAAGGGTGAAGAGGAAAATAAACTCTGCAAAAGATAGATTCATTCCAAACACACACACACACACAAAATACAACACCAGCAGAGATCCTCTTATTTCTGATTGAAAACCGCTTGGATATGAATCTGTTCAGCTTGCCAGAATTGTTCCTATCACCAACATAGTCTTTATTATTAATACATTTGCCTTAATCTGTTTTTTTCCAATTTGGAGCAGAAAAATTCCCAAACTCTCTTCCACCAGTAGGAATGGTGGAGAAATCATTGTGTTCATGTTTTCATGGAAATATTATTTTTCCAGTCTCTTCGTAGTACTCCAGTGATGGTGCACTCACAACTACTGAAGGTAAGACTAGTTAATTGTTCTAACTGACTTCCTTACTCCTTCAAGCCAACATTCTTGCTCATGCTAATACATTTCAAACAGACTGAAATTGCATTTGGAAGAAATCTTATGACAAGAATCACCTAAAACCTGTCATTATCAGATCAAAAAGACCAAAGTTGAAAGAAAATTGGTTAAGGAAAAAAAAGAAACAAACATCTAGTTCAGGGATGTCAAACTCACGTCATCATGGTGGCATCACATGATGTATCGGGACATTTTTCCCCTCTCGCTAAACTGGGCGTTGGCTTAGTGTGGCCAGCATGTGATGCATCTGGCTCATGGGCTGGAGTTTGACAGCCCTGATGTAGTTCCTAGAGGGTAGGTTTACCTTTAGTTGGAAAATATCACAGTTGTAATGATTATTTCCATTATTTTAATATGCAGTAAATGACATGGTAACATCATTCAGAGAGGTTTGTGGAAAGGTTTTGGAAACAATCTTTTTTTTCCCCTTAAAATATATGAAACACTTAAATAAGTTGCCAGAAACTGTGGCTATGAAAACAAGAATGAAAAGCCACATGTGGTATCACAGATACCTGCCCTAAAAATATCTATATTTATTTTATTGATTTAAAATATTTGCAAAGTCACACATCTTCTAAACATTTGTATTATTCATCTATTATAATATTGTAATATTCATCGATTGTAATATTCATCAATTACATCACTAAAGTTGACCTTTTAGAAAACCCTAGCTTTAGAGATGTTAATGTTCCAAGTTGATCAGGTAGAGCAAGAAAATGATCAAATCTTCCTATACTTTGTGATCTAGCCATCAAACAAAGCCAGATAAATGAATTGCCCTCAGGAGACATTCTGGTTACCTTCTGAAGTTGTAAATTGTAATGTCAGAATTATGCTTTACACTTGCTTCTGCTCCTGTGTTATTAGAAGAAGATAAAATCAGATATATAAGCCATACTTGGAAAAGGTCAACTCATTAGGATGTGTTTCCTTATTTCTGCCTGATTGATGCCTGAAACTGTATGTTTGCTTTTAGGCTCAGGGATGTGAATAATGCCAAGAGAGTGTGAACTTGGGTTTTTAATGAGGTTTAGGTATTTTGCAAGTCACCTGTTTAAACTAAAGAAGAAGAAAAAGGAGCTCAAGATCTTTCTTCCATCTTAATATATTGCTTGAGTTCAATCCCTGAGCTTAAATCACAGACGCACTGTCATCTATGATCACTTAATAAAGATTCCCTGGGTATCATTATGTTGATGAGGACCAACTATAATATGTTAAACTATTGCAAATGATTTGGAGAATTTTCTCAACTTTCAGGTCACCTCAAGAGCATGAATAAAAGATATTTAAAACTGCAGTAAAACATTCAAACAGTTATCTATGTAGACTGAGGTAACTTGTCTAGTTTTAGAAATTTGTGTTTTATATTTTGGAAAAAAATGGCAGATCTTGTGATAATGTCTCTTTCTTTACAGTTGCTTTAGCTTTATAGGGACACAAATAAGCTGAATTTTTCAAGGAAATTTCCTTAAAATTTTTCTTGAGACTTGAAACAAGACTTACAGAAATATTACAGAGATTTCTATAATATTACAGAGACTCAAATTTCAGAATTACAGAAATATAAATGTCCATAATTCTCAGAAAATATGGCCAAGCAATAGGTGTTATGGGATTTGCAAAATCACATCTGAAGAACTCTTGTTTTGGAATTAAGTAAAATATTGAAGTGAACCTTTGCTCTGAAACACAGTGATTTGTGAATCATAAATAGGTAGAAAAGAGAAGGAGTGAAAGGAAAAAAACAAAAGAAATGAATACGAAAGAAGTTACAAGAGACAAATGAGTATAATGTAATAACAAAGTTGTTTTGCTTGATGTTCTTTTTTATATTGTTTATATATTGTTTGCAGCTATACTATGCTCTATCTAGAGCCATAATGGACAGTTGATAAACTCAAAGCACAAAGCAATACTTCCAGAACTATTATTAGATAGGATGAGAATGCAGGAAATGGGCAAATCTTGTGGTTACGAGACAGAAGGCAGTCCCAAAAAAGAAAATAAGTTTTCCCCCCACCCATGTTATATGAGGGAAGAATTGTGTGCAAAGGCATCTACCAAACATACCTTGGGGTATAAGTTTTTAATTGATTTCAGAATATAAAAAGTGCACCTCTGTGTTTAATTACATTTTCTGTTTTGAAAATGAATGCTGACACATTATATTTTTTGGTCATTGTTGCTTTATTGAACACCAAAAATATAATTTTTAAAGCTCATTAATCTAGAATGTAAGGCTTGAATATTGGATCAGACATAGATAAATATATTCAATCAAGATAATGGAGCATATGCAAATAGTTCTGCTATTTATGAATACAATCTAATGCACATATTGAAACAACATGTAAGTAAAATAAATTCCAAGCAGTCATAAAAAGAAAGAACTACCATATATACTCGCATATAAGCTGATCTCGCATATAAGCCGACCCTTAAAAAACTGCCCCAAAATGAGGCATTTTGCAAAAACTCGCATTAAATTAGAGGGAAATAAATAAGAGGGAAAAATACAGAGGGAAAAGTCGGCAGGGCAAAAGTTGCGGCTCATCGTCCATCCAGGGAGAAAGGCTGCAAAGGTCCAGGTGAGGGCTGCAAAGGGACAGGCGAGGGCTGCAAAGGGACAGGCGAGGGCTGCAGCAGCGAGTTAGCATGGTGACTTGCTCCAGCAAATCAGATTTATGCGCGTATAAGCCGACCCCCAAATTTTGGGAAAAAAAAAAGTGTTCTAAAGTTGGCTTATATGCGAGTATATACGCTATCAAAGGCAATTTTAACTAAAAAAATATTTTCTTCTTTTAAATAGACATAATATGTCATATGAAACAATGACTGGCCAATTTAGATATTTTGTGATGGTTTCTGCAGATTCTAGAGTTTTGGAACTAATTTCCTTATTATTGTACCTCATAAGGGCACCATAAATATTCCTATAACTGAAATTCACATGGGAATGGAGCATGCATTCATCTGTGATAATTAGGCATGATAATAAGTGAAATAAATTGTTTAACAGTAGCTAAGTGCATCTGAGACAGTTAGTCATAATGCCCAACAGATGATGAGACCACACATAATCGGCAAAATCTAAAATAAAACTGGGAATTTCAACAGAAACACCTAAGGAATACATCCAACTGGGAAAAGTGTCAGTGTTTCAATTAATGTACCCATAGAAAACAGAATTCTGAAGCGGGCAGATTCCTCAAAGAACAATTTATTGGATGTTTCATATTGGGACAACTGGCACTCTTACAATCCAGTAGCTCTATTTTTTTGATGTGGCACTCAATGTGCCAATAACCACTGAAATCACCCTGAGTGGTTTAAGCCATAATCTTTCAATTTTAATTTTAAAAAATTATCACCATATGTGCTTCAGAATACTTGGAATACTATTTCTTGGTTTATTTGTTACATTTATATTCTTTCTTTTTTGTGTTGGGAGTTCAGGACGTGTAAATGGGAATAGCTGCTAATTTTGTCCACATTTTTTAAAATCTGAAAGAGAATTTGGGCTAAAAGAAGAAGTGAGGTGATAGTCATCTTAATAGTTAAGTGGGGATTTGAAATTCTCTTCCTCTTAACTACTATATTACACTGGTTGGGATGTAGTACATCCCAGCTCTCTTGAGCAAAGTATTTCATATATGCTAGAGTGGACTTTCAAACTGTAGTGAATATCTTTTACTATTATATTGAAATTTGAAATAATCCACCTAGTCATTTCATATCCAAAGTACATATATCTCTGTGGGCAGATGCATGAGATTCCAATTTTGAACCTTATGTTCCCGAATAGTGTATTGTACCACTGTGGGCACTTTAAAGGAAACAATCTGCCTTTCATGAGTACCTCACAGCTAAATGAAAAATCACTTAATCCCTAGTTGCTACTTAGGAGTAAATGACGTGAGTTTCACAACTACATTCCCCAAGGAAATTGATGATTTAAAGGACTTCAGGAACTTCTAAGAATATAAAGGCACTTCTGTAGAGTTTTAAATTGTTGTCTTAAGGGAAATGATGGCTCTCACCTTTTCCTTTCTTTCCAAGAAGGGCTGTTTTTATAAAATCACTTTCCATCTTCATTTCCCTCTCTTTTTCACACCTTTCAAGATTTTTCTAAGCTTTCCTCACACACACTCCTGCTTTCCAAAAAAAACCCCTTACTTTATTCCAAATGTTTCTGAACAATACCAGTTTTTTTCTGTTTCATTCTTTTCAATGCACATTTTATTTGTCAACATTCATAAAGTATGCAGAAATCTATAATGCACTGAGTTCTGATAAGGGAGGGCCATTTTTCACCTTCCCCAGGGTTTGGAAGCTTCCCTCAAGCCTCTGGGAGGGTGAAAACAGTCTCCACTGTGATCTGGAGGCCCTCCGGAAGCCAAAAACAGGCCCATTTCCAGACTTCCGGAACTTCCAGAGGACCATTTTTCACCTTCCCTGGGGTCTGGAGGCTGACCTCAAGACAAAAATGGCCTCTCCTGAAGTCCAGAGGCACTCTGGAGGCCAGAAACAGGCCTGTTTCTGGACTTCCAGAAGGCCAGTTTTTTGCCCTCCCAGAGCCTCTGCACTTACCTGCATCCATAATAGGCTGTGTGGAGACTCCTGGGAGGAGCAGGGTGGGGTGGGCAGGGCCAGCCAGTCAGTTCAACTACTGGTTCTCTGAACGGGATGTAAATTTAACATCCGGTTTTCCCAAACTGGTCCGAACCAGCTGAATCTTACCCCTGGTTCCAATGAATTTTTGCAAGGGAGTTTGTTTTGTACCCAAATTTGCATATTCAACAATGGAGGAAAATAATAAACAACTATGCAATCAAACAGAGAAACAGCCTCCCTCATTTATCATTCACTTCCTTTATGGTATGCATGTGTGCGCATACACACACACACACACATCTATCTCTCTATCTCTCTATCTATCTATCTATCTATCTATCTATCTTTTCTTAAGTTTTCGTGGGTACTTATATGTATGGTATTCAGCTTTATTCGGGTATTTTCCCACGTCATCATAGTTGTGCTTTTAAAGTTGTAGCAATGTTTCAGCAGAATCTCATCTGCCATCCATTCATCAGCTTCTGTACTGTGTTCGTCTTGGCCCAACCTGAACACAACGAACTCCCCACCTGAAAAAAACACACCCCCAGCCAATCAGAACACAGCCAAACCCCCAAACAATCAGAACACAGGTAAACCCCCAACCAATGAAACACACACATCAGCCAATCAGAACACAGCCAAGCCCCCACCCAATCTAGTCAACACCCACTAGAAGTTAAAAGGAAGAAGCAGCTGCAAGCTCACATTACTCTGAGAAACACCAAAGCCAAAGCACAAGCTGAAGATGATACATGAGACTTCATTGAAACGTCACCTATATACTTCCGATTTTACATGGGAGAAAACCCGAATAACCAAAGATCCACATACAGATACCCGCGAAAACCTCAGAAAATAACTATACATTATACATATACATATACATATATTATACATATACATATACATATACATATACATATACATATACATATATACATATACAAATATACATATACATATACATAACAATAATAACATATACATATATACATCCATACATCCATCTATATCTATATCTATGTCATATATCTCTATATCTATGTCTAGATCTAGATCTAGATCTATATAACATACATATATATATAATGTACAAACTCAATACAAAACCTGATGATGCAGATGAGATTCTGCTGAAACGTTGCGACAACTTTAAAAGCACTACAATGACGTGGGATAATACCAAAGAGAACTGAATCAGCAACACACACACACACACACACACACACACACACACACACACACACACACATATATATATGCAGTTCAGCTGGGAGTCTAGGTCTGTGTTCACTGGACTTGGAGTTTGATTATTGTGTTTCTGGTTTCTTCTGTCTCTTTTGTGGCTTGATGGCTGGCAACACTCTGTTCCTTGTGTGGAGACTTTCAGTGCAGCTTGGCTCTGTGGAAAGGACGGCTGCTATCCATTAGGAAGCCAGGATTTACCTGGGTGCCTGGTGGGGGGTGTTTGAGTTGGAGCATCAGACACCCCCCACCAGGCACCCAGGTGAAACCTGGCTTCCTAATGGATAGCAGCCATCCTTTCACCAAGTCCAGTGAACACAGACCTAGACTCCCAGCCAGTCAGAATAGGCCAGTCTCGAATTTGAAACCAGAGGCTGTGAGATCCACATCCATACAGAAGCCTGATGATGGCAGATGAGATTCTGCTGAAACGTTTGCCACAACTTTAACAGCACTAACATGACGTGGGATAATACCCGAGGAAGCTAAACAGCATTAGCTTCCTTTGGTATTATCCCACTGTTCTTTGTTGGAGGCTTTCAATGCAGCCATAGAATTGAAAAAAAAGACCTGACGGCATGAATAGAAGAGATGATTCCAGCAGACTGTCAATTATTTGGAAGCCTGCACTCTCAAATAGAAAGATCTCCACACCACAGGCCAGGAAAACACCTGAGCACAGACAGACTGCACCTCAAATAGAAAGATCTCCACACCACAGGCCAGGCAAACACCTGAGCACAGACAGACTCCCTTCTGATGCCTCCAGATCAAACACACCCCCACCAGGCACCAGGTGAAACACAGCTTGCTGATGAATAGCAGCTGTCCTTTCACACGAAGCCAAGTGCATTGAAAGCCTCCAAACAAGAACAGAGTGTTGCCAGCCAATCAAAGCCACAAAAAAACAGAAGAAACCAGAAACACCAATCAATCAAACTCCAAGTCCAATGAACACAGACCCAAATTAATAGCCAATCAGAATAGACCAGCCTCAAATTTGAAACAGAGAACTGTGAGACACACTCTCCATACAGAAGCCTGGGCAGATGAGATTCTGCTGAAACGTTGCTACAACCTTAACAGAACTACAATGACGTGGGATAATACCCGAAGAAAGCTAAACAGCACATATATATGTATATATATATAGATATCACATACATGCATATGTGTGTGTGTGTGTTTGTATATGTATATGTATACATCTATATACATACATACGTCTATTCAACACAATTGCAGTTTATCTTTGCAAAGTTTTTCAGAAGTGGTTTGTTCTTGTCGTCATCCTTGATCTGAAATAATGTAATTAGTCTCCTGGTTTCTAGGCTGATTCCTTAACCCATAGGTGTCAACCTTGCGTCATCATGACATCATCAGGTGATGTAGTGGGACTTTTTTCCCCTTCAGTAAACCAAGTGGAGATGAGGCTAGCATGTCATGCATCCGGACCGCAGATCGTGAGTTTGACACCCCTTCCTAACCTCTACACAAAGTGGAACTTAAAAGCCTATAGAGCAATAGCACTCAGACTTATATACCGCTTTATAATATTTTACAGCCCTCTCTAAGTGGCTAACAGAGTCAGCATATTGCCCCCAACAATTTGGTTCCTCATTTTACCCACCTCAGAAGGATGGAAGGCTGAGTCAGGGTAAAGAGGTAAAGGTTTCCCTTGTCCAGTCAAGTTTGACTCGAAGGGGTGGTGCTCACCTCTGTTTCTTGGTCAAGGTGGCCAAGTGTTGTCCAAAGACATTTTAGTGGTCATATGGCCAGCATGAGTCTACACTGAGGGGCACCAAACCCTGTTACCTTCCCACCATTTATTTACTCTTATTTATTTATTTATTTGTTTGTTTGTTTGTTTGTTTACTTGCATTTGCATACTTTTAAACAGGTAGGTGGGCAGGAGCTAGAGAAATAATGAAATCTTACACAACACACGCAACACACACACTGTCTGTCTGTCTGTCTGAATTTCAAAAGCTGCATATCCTTTTTTAAAAAGTTGCTACTACTTTTGAAGTTTTTCTAGGTTTATTATTAGCCTGGATTAGCTCAGGCCTTTACATTATTTTGTTTTAGCTATGCTAATGCTGTGACTTGCTTCTTTTAGCATTAAATCTCTAAACTCAAATCTATTTCACATATTTATGTGTATTATAAATTGCTTCATTGCAGAAGCTCATTCCAGAAGCACCAAAATTAAACATAGTACAAAGAACAATATAACAAAAAACCTAATAAAACTATAAACAATAACAACAGTAACTTCTTTGATTTGAAGAAGAAAATTCCTAGAAGTATTATAGGTTGCGAGGAAAACAAATAAATGAATGGTGAAACAAACTGACCAAGAGTTTTCACTCAAGGCATAAATGGCCAGTCTCAAATTATTGTATCACAATCTCAGACACATTAGAAAGCTCTAAGTTTCTGAGAAGTCTATGATACTGGGAAAGATGGAAAGAAAGAGAAGACAAGCATGACTAACAGCAAGATGGATGAAGTCATTTATAGCAGTAATGGGGCCAAAATATTGATATTACTTGATGGCACATAATCAAATAAACAAACAAATAGGTAAACAGAGGCATACTATTTCTCTCTTCTTGGTTGCAAACGCTTTGTCCAATGTGTCCAAAAATTCAGCACTGCCATATAAACAAAAAAAGACATAATTATTAGTCTACACCTTTGTACACCTGTATACCCACTTTCTCTATCACATATGAAAGTCCATAGCAATGGTGTTTGAACTAAATATAGGAAGGAATTTTTTTTCTTATTCAGAGTTTCTACATATATTATACAGATAATTCCTTTTAGTCCATTTCATTGTCCATTTCATAGTCCATTTAGTCCATTTCATGGTGTCTTTTCTCTTGAAGTCTGTTATCTAGATCTTGAAATTCGTGTTCAATGTTAGATTAACATTTCTTAAGATTGCCTTTGGTGTTTGATAAAAATCAGGTATTTTAAGATCAGTTTGTATCTTTCTGCAAGTCCAATCTTCTTATCCTATGTATTAAATTAGAAAAAAAAACATACATAGGATATTGCTGTCAATTTAGGAGACATTTTTCTGTTTCTGCAGAGAAAATATGTGCTTTACTGTATTTTATAATATTATTATACAGGTCTTCTCTAACTTAACATTTCCCAGATATGTTGGGATATAATTCTCATCATCTCCAGTAGGAATATGTTCAGAAACATTCCTCTTAATTTTGTAAGTAACTGTCTTAAGTGGCAAAATTAGACTTTCATATTTTAGATGGAGATCAAAACTGTTTATTATTAGTGGAATGTATAGCTTGGGGATTCTCAAACATGATAGTGTTAGAACTCCCTGAAACAAGAAATGAATTTGTGTGATTCTCCTTTCCATGAATAAAGTATTTCCCTGAGATTAGAGTTGAGAAATAAATAAATGTATTACAGTATTTACTTTGAATAGATAGATACCTAGATAACATTTATACAGCAAAATATAATTTTAATCTAAAACTATAAATTTGAAAGAGTAAAAATAAATACAAGGTAAAAATATAATAAAAAAATCAATTCATTGTTATAATTACTAAGGACATAAAATAGCAGCAACCTCTGGTTGAAGATAACTTCAATTACCAAGGCCTTCAAAACAACTTCATCTTGATTATTTTCCAAAATGAAGCTATAATGTCAAGCTTAGCCTAAGAATTACATAAAACAGTTCAGCCAGAGTTCCCACAGCAGACAGAATCTTGCCAAACTAAACTCTTAATACTCCTAGTCCATTGGATATACCCTGGTAAAATGGTAAAGGGTAGCTATGTGATCTCTCTTCCTCTATTCATCTCTGGTTGTGCTGCCTCTTCCCCCCTCCCACCCCATTTTTAGGCTCTGTCTGAAGTAATTGAGTATTCAGAATATCAAAACAATAAGCTACTGATTGAATAAAAAGATTTATTCTGTAATAATAACTTTTGTTTCTAAAATTCTGTATAGTCCATTTCATACAAGCAAAATAATTCTATAAAATTAACCTTGCTGATCAATGCAGTTTAATTAGAATGATCTCTTTCCTATATGCTTCATGGCTCAGGCAAAGTAAACTTTGATTAAAATTATTTGATGAAGTTAATATTTATTTAATTTCCAACTGATATTTCTGAACCCATTTGTTCAGAGCTATTTAAAGATACATTAATAAATTAGAAAAGATTTAAATTAGAAAATATGCTCACAAATAGTCATTAAGTTTAGCCTGGCATTATTTTGGAGTCAAGTAGAATTTCTGAAAATAATTTCCAGCTTTCATTGGAGTGTCATGCATTTGATGATGAAGTTTGCTTGGTTACCAGCTGTTTCTCAACCTTCATATATGGAACTTCCCTGAAGGAAAAAAAATATGTATTCTCCACGGTTCTCTAAGAAAAATGATTTACTGTATGTGATATAATGGGATCAGCATTTGTTTAATTAATATCATCAAGGGGCACCATGATTTAGTTATTATTAATTGGGGAGGTAGTAAAGTTATGGGAATTACCTGATGATAAAGCATTATTGAATCACTATGTGAAGCTTTCTACACTGGAATTAAAGTAAATGTGAAGTCAAAACCATTTAACAAAAATAATTATCCAACAGGCTCATTGTTGTAATCACTTTTTTCTTGGTATGATATATTATTCAAAATTAATACTTTCAGACCTATATCTACTTGTGTAACTCCAGTATCAAAACAAATCAAACTGAGTGAACTCCTACACAGAGGGAAAATTCTCCTCACAATATGTTATGTATTACTCACCAATATGTTTTTTGTGTGTATGTATATATACCTGCCTTGATGAACACAAAAATGCAGTAAAAAAGCTGGAACACACTTCATCACTAGTCCAACACATGAAAGCCACAGGTCATAGCATCAACTTCAAATGACCGTAAAACCTAGCCCCTATAGAAACTTCAGCTGCACGAATTATCAGAGAAGCCATAGAGATTGAAAATGACTTGAAAGCATGGCTAGAAGAGATGACTCCACCAGACTGTCATTATACTGGAAGCCTGCCACTCACAAACAAAAAAATCTTCCACAGCAAGCCCCAAACAAACACTGGGCACAAACAGACCCCCACCCTGATACTCCAAACCCAAACACACCCCATCCATCCAAGATGAAACCTAGCTTCCTAATAAACAATAGCCAGCCATTCACTAACGCTGCGTCCGATAGCAAGACAACACTGAAAGTCTCCAATACACGACAACAATGTTGCAGCTAATAAGACAAAAAAAAACCACTACAAAACAGACAGAAGATATTAGAACACCGATCAATGCAGACACAGCAAACTTTCCAAGTCAACTAAACATAGACGAAGACTCCAACCATCAGGATGAAGAAAAAACCATTCTAACAAAGCAAGAGGCTGTGAAAGCCTGACACACAGACACAACCCATACCAAACTTTGATGATGGCTAGAAGTGAGATTTCTGCAAAATATCACTACAACTTTAAATCACAATATAATGACGTGGGAAATACCTGAACAAAGTGAATACATAGCAATATAAATACCGCGAAAACTTTAAGAGCATATATGCTGTGTGTGTGTGTGCGTGAAACAGACTTTTTGAGATATAAAAATGCTTTTCTCACCATCTTGATTTGTGCCCTAAGTTTTAACAATGGACATTTTAGTTAGAATAAAAGTTCAATTTAGATTTAGCATCAGAAAGGAGTTAGACAATTTGAATAGTCCAGGATTCAAATTTAACAGGAAAAATGAAATTAATAACCAAAAACTTAAGCAGTAAAAAACACGAAATCAGAATTGGGAAAAGGCAATATGGGATTACAGGTGTAAGAAAATTCAAGTCTCTGGGAATATGGCTGACAGCTCATTGTAAGACACTCATGCGAAAATAATTGTTAACAAACTACTACAACAGTTAAAAAAAAGACCAAAAGTTGTATGGGTTAAATTGCAACTATCCTTGTTAGGGGGATTGCCACCATTAAAATGACCATTCTTCCTAAATTTATTTATTTGGTTCCAGACAATACCAATAAAAATACATTAAAAAATATCCTTTGTGGAACTAAATAGGATAATAGCAAAATGTATTTGTCAAGGGAAAAAAATGAGAATAAATTTAAAAGCAATGCACAGCATAATGAAGAGTAGGGGGTATGACACTCCGCAAATTGGGAAAGTTTTTTTTTTTTTTTATATCACAGTAAGCAGCCTCCTTATTATGGGCTGAAAGAAATGGGGAAAATTTATCAATATAAAGAATATTATTTTTAGAAGGTCCATGATTTACAGAGGGGGTGGCATGCGTTCTTATGGGACGCAAGGAAAACAAACAGAAATTACGTCAGCAGACATGTAATTAGAGACCTGCTTTTATTTGGCTAATTGGAATAAATAAGAAAAACACCATCGTAAAGATCCCAATTTGGATGCTCAACGATGGAGGTGAAATAAACTACAACTCCCCGAACAATCTGAGTCTTAACAAGATGATAAAGATACAAAGACCTACTGGATGCACAAAGACTTTAAACATCATGGCAAAATCTCAAAGCACAGAGGGCTACGATTGTACCGGTGAGCTTACCTTCCAAATACAAAATAGAATATAGAAATTAGTAATAAGAAAGCTTCTTGGAAATTTACCAGTAAGCCACAACAATTAGATAAAATCTTACTAAGTTCAGACAAAAAAAAAAAATACCAAATTTTACACTACCTATTAGAGATAGAGACTAGAGGAGAAGTAGTCAAGGATATGATAGTGGAGTAGAAAACTATACGGATGTAGCCATCATCTTAATAGAATGGGAAAAGGTCTGGATCAGGAATAATAAAAACACAAAATCGGCACATATAAACGACAAATCCTATAAATGTTTACAGATGCGCATATCTCTCTTTCAGATTAAGCGAAAGACTGTACTCCTAACATCGATCCGAAGCTGAAAATTAAAAGAAGCATGGAACATTCTCCATACTGTGGTGGTCTTACACAGCCTAAGAATAGCTGGCGATGATATCCAACAACATGTTTTGGAGGAAATAATGGCTTGAGCAGCATTGATTAAACCAAGAATTCTTCATGTTAAGGGATATTCAATAGACCCTGCCCCCCAAGAAAGCCAACATATATACGATTACGCCTACTTACTGCAGCTAGATTAGCTTTTGCACAATTTGTTGGAAACCAAGCTTATATTCAACAGAGAAATGATTGTTTCAGCAAAATAGTAAGCTGTGCAGAAATGGATAAATTGACCGCTAGTACTTAAGGATAAAGAATCATCAGGAATCTTACAAAGAGTTGGGAATGTTGGTATGATTGGGATAGAACAAAGAAATAGCTAATATAATAAACATTATTAAATCATAAAGGAGGTAGTAACTATGTATTCGCATTAAGAATTTATATTGTAACATATGACAACCATAGATGGTACAAATAGCTGTCAATAATGGAATTGCCTTTATTTATATTTTTGGTTTTTCTTCTGTTTTTTTATGTTATGTATGTGTTTTGTTCATTTATTTTAATTGTATCTTAATAATTATTCAATAAAGTTTGCTTAAAAAAAAAAGATTTAGCATCAGAGAACACCATGGTCTCTTGTAGCCAATCATGACCATTGTGAATAAATTCAGTAGTTCATATATATATTCATATGAACTCATCCATATGATAAGAAAAAGGAACAAAGCAGAAAAAGAGAAGAAGGGAGAGAGGCATTTTTTATTGTAGAATTCCACAGGACAGAGAAGTATAGTAGAAAGTGATATATGCATGATCCTGTATATTTATGAAAGAGAAGAAGGAAGAAGGGGTAGACAGATATACTGTGGATACAAATATCTGGAGATATGTAGGTTGGGAAAGCAATTGATATTTCCACCTAGAACTTTTGTTTGAAAATAAAATTAGAAAAACATACAATGGAACATACTTAGACAAACAGTCAAACAATAAGTAGCGGCCTAATCAAAGGACCACCAAATCTGCTCCCACCAACACTGAAAGGGTGAACCAGTTGTATACAGTTTATATGTAGAGATCAAACCCCATTCCCTTCTAGAGCTAACAATGTTACCTAATTGGATGATTAAATTAACNACAGTTTATATGTAGAGATCAAACCCCATTCCCTTCTACAGCTAACGATGTTACCTAATTGGATGATTAAATTAACTAAAGGTAATTAAAAGTAATTAAATCTGCAAGAAAACAACCAACTTCAGAGAGCACCAAGGATCCTTTAATTCAAATATTCTTGCACATTTTCTTTGTGTATATGGACAATATTGAAGGAAGTTGAATACAACAGTGGTCCCCAAACTTTTTTGTACCAGGGACCAGTTTCACGCAGAAACACTTTTTCAAGGACCGGCAAAATCAATTCTTCCCCAATAGTAAAGGACTTCTTAGCTTTAGCTGATATAAAATATATATTTTAATCACGATTATTCATTCTTTGCAGCCTGGTACAAAATGATCCATGGACCAGAACCGGTCCGGGGCCCGGTGGTTAGAGACCTCTGGAATATAATACCTGGCTCTCAGTTATAAATATCAGTTGCTATCTAATATGGGTTGACATCTCTGACTATTTTAAGTCATATTTGTTGGAACAAGAAAGAAAAACAGATTCAAAGTTATTAATTGTGCAGGTGTTTATGGAGAAATAGGCTTGCTAATGGCTTATTATATAGAATAGAGACTATTACTTTAGATCATAATACCTTACCTCACAATGCATCACTATAATAGTGAATACACTTATTTATTAAACTTACAATTTAAACATTGTTCATATATATATTTTCCATAAAAGCTAATTTTAAAAAAAGGTTTTGAAAATTTGTATTTTTAAGTTGAAATAAGACATTTTCTCTATTAACTTCTTACTGCACAGGTAGAAGCTGCTAAATTGCCCTTACTATTTGTATTTTAAGAGATTTTTAAAAAATAAAAATTGTATTTTGACAGAGCTATTGAAGTTATTTCACTAAGCTTTTGAAGATTAATATGTTTTTATCTACCAACCCAGATCTTTTCATTTCATTATGCAAAATTAAAATTATTTTGTTTTAAGAAAACAGTAATTATATATTTAGGTATTGCCCTATAGTAGCTTATATTCAAATTATTTACCAGTTAAAAATAAATATGTTGTCTTCAAAAGTCAAACCATACATTTGAATCAAATCAAACCATTTCATATTTTGTCTATGGATCAGGTCTTGGCTGCTTTATATGCTTCTATTCTCTATTTAGTGGCAACTATTCTGAATGTTGCAATATAGATCTTGCACAATAGATATAGAAATATTTCAGTTGGGTGTGCAAACTTTTGCTCCAACTGGTTTAACAGCAGCATAAATCTTTCCTCATTTGATTATCTAAAAATTGGGGGAAACAAACAAAAAGAAATAAAATCTACCATATGCTGAAAGGTACAATCCTATACATTTTATATATTCAATGTTAATCGCATTTTTTAATTTAGGTTATACTTTAGGTTTAAGAAAAGACCATGACAAAAACAAAAGCTGATTGAATTCTCACACAATTTATATCACAAAACCTAAAGGTTTCCCATGTCTGGTCACTTCCAACTCTAGGGTGCTGTGCGCTCAAGATGAATGCAAAACTTAACTGTTTGTATACATAAACAGTTATCCAGCAAAAGGATTTATGTAAAGTAACTTGAGTATAGTAGCTCAATGTATAATGGTTACTTTCACATTCTTAATGGGCCAGATATCTATACTTTCTTTGTCTAGTTTATAATTCTCCTTGACACAAATATTTATTTTGTTCTCATCTTTCTTTCTTTCTTTCTTTCTTTCTTTCTTTTTCTTTCTTTCTTTCTTTCTTTCTTTCTTTCTTTCTTTCTTTTTCTTCCTTCCCTCCTTATTTNCTTTCTTTCTTTCTTTCTTTCTTTCTTTCTTTCTTTCTTTCTTTTTCTTCCTTCCCTCCTTATTTTGCAACTATGAGGCTCTTCTTTCTTTCCCATTTATTTTAATTCTTGTCTTCAATGTCAAAAATTGCTTTTTCTCTGTCTTTTTTCGAAATTTGCCATAGTCTTCATTTTTTCTCTGGTTTCTTTAAGTCCTTCTTTCATTCTCTATTCTATCTCTCTTTTCAATATATATAAGAGAGCAGTTACTATGTATGACAGACAGAAAGGAGACTGGCAGAGTTGCAAAGTGCATCTATGAGCATCAAATAGCAGTTAGAATACATAATGAAAGCAGTCTTACAACACACGACTTAATCATAGTTTCAACTGGGAAATTGAGCATCCTAGACCAAGCCAAAACCAAAAATGCTAAGCAATTAATGGAATTTTGGCATAAAGGCAAATCAACTATCAATATATACTTAGAGATAAACAACATTTAGACACCATTCAAAAGAGACAATTTAAAAAAAAAGGAGGAGAGATCAGAACACATCCTCTCCAACAGCCAATACCCAAATAATCAAATATTAACACCAGGAAAACAATCAAGCAATAACTTAATTAAGGAACCACCAATGAAAAGAATCATAGCCCCAGCAACGCTGGTAGGACAAATCACTAGATATAAACAGGGAGCAAACCCCACATTCACCAGGACTGTTCGTGTTACCTTATTGGGTAGTGAAACATCTGCAATAATTCAGCTCAGAGTGCACCAAGAACATCTACAGTTCAATTCAGAGAAAGACAAACAGGCAGGTAGAAAGGCAGGCAGACATAATCTTCTAATGTAACTCTTGCATGACTCTATAAAATCACGTAGAGTTCTAAGTTCTAAGCACCAAAGGGACAGAGTTGCAAAAGACTATCCAATTCCTCCTTGCCTTTCTCTGGTAAAAACCATCAGCACTACAGATTTATTTATTTACTTACTTATTTTTATTTCTCAATTGCTTATAAGATAATAGGTATAAGTAAAAACATAGTTATGAATACATGGATACATATTAGAAAAATTATATATATACATACATATATGTTTTCTGAGGTTTTCATGGGTATTTGTATGTGGATCTTTGGTTATTCGGGTTTTCTCCCGAAGTATTTTGGCGACGTTTCGATGAAGTCACATTCAATCATCTTCAGGCTTGTTTCTTCATCTCTGTGCTTCTCAGAGTTAATTATTAGCTTGCAGCTGCTTTCTTCCTTTTAATTGCTAGTGGGGTGTGACTTGATTGGATGGGGTGTTTTCATTGGTTGGGTTTGGCTGTGTTCGGATTGGTGGGGTTGGCCTGCTGTCCTGATTGGCTGGGGGGTGTTTCTGTTGGTGAGCAGAATGGTTGGTAGGTGGAGGTAGCAATCTCAGTTTATCATGCTGTGTGACCGTTTTTCTATCTCTATGGCTTCTCACGTGCATTATTCTGTTGTTGAAGTGTTTCGGTTTTGGCAATAGTTCTGATATTTTTAAAGTCAATTTCATGTCCTGTCGCTTTTGAGTGATTTGGACCAGGGAAGGGGTCAGTTTTCTTTTTAATGGGGAGTTCTTGTGTTCTTCAATTGTGTGCACTAATTCTTCTGGTTGTTTGTCCTATGTATGTCGGTGGGGCAGGCAGTGGCAAGGGATTTTGTTACTCCTTGGTTTTTTAACTCAATCTTTGTCTTTAGGGTTCCTCTGTTTTCAAATTTGAGGCCTGGGTCTATTTTGTCTTTTTGGTTTCTTAGGATTGTGGATATTTTTCTGTTTGTTGCAGAGATGCTGTTTTAATGTTGTGTTTTTGGAGGATCTGACTGATTTGTCTGTAGTGCTTTTATATATGTGAGGAGGGCTTTGCATCTCTTGATCATCTCTGTCTTCGGCTTTTGGTTGGGGTTCTCTTTTTGGATTAGGTGGGTAAGCTTTTTTTGGGAATCCATTGGCCTGTTGTAAGTACATTAGTGAGGTGTGTACGTTGCGGTTTTTAAAGTCGTGTTATCGGCTTAAGCTATTTTGTTCTGGAATGATGTCTTGGCTACGGAAATTGATCTGTGCTGGGTGTGGTGATTGTGAAGGTGTGCATGTGTAGATAGCGATTTGTATGTGTTTCTTTCTGGTGGATGGTGTGTCCTAGGAGCATTGGATTTTTGCTCTCATAACTAAGAAAATTAGAGGCGAAGTGATTGGTGGCTTCTGTTATCCATAGGTTGAATGTATTTTTGGGGTGTAGGCTGTTGCAGCGATAAGCGCGCCGAAGTTGAGAAGTTGTTCTCGTTTTTCTTTCCGTGTTGGCCAGGATTATGAAGGTGTCATCGACGTATCTAGCAGACGTGGGGTTAGTGATCAATTTTTCTACAGAAGCTTGTGTTTCAAAGTGTTCCATGTAGAAGGTTTGCGATGACAGGTGAGAGGGTGATCCCATGGTGCTCCTTCTATTGTTTCTATTTTCTGACTTGTAGTGAAAGTATGTATTGGATAGGCAGCTGGTTGGTAAGATGAAGGGACTGTACTTGGGGGGTTTGTATTTGTTTTGGATGGCTGTCAAGGCTTCTTTTATTAGGCACTTGGGTGAAGTGAAGGGGGATATGAACATCGAAGCTCACTCAGTAGGTCGCTGGGTTGTAGTTTTGTTTCCTTTATGATCTCATGAACTGAATTGAGTTCCTTACCTGTGGAGTGCATTGGAAGTCTGCGATGGTCTGTTAATTGTTTGGCGAGAGACAACAAGCCTACACCCAAAAAATACAATTTCTGTCGGTCTGTTTTGTGGCTTTGATTTGGCTGGCAGCACTCTGTTTGTCCAACTCAACACCCCCACACCTGCGCACAGGACAGCACGTCCCTCTGATGCCCGTCCGAACTCAAAACACCCCCCGCACCAAGGCACCAGCGTGAGAACCCAGCATTGCTTGATGAGTGAGGGCAGGCCGTCCTTCACAACGAGCCAAGCGGCATTGAAAGGCTCACAAACAAGAACAGAGTGCTGCCAGCCAATCAAAGCCACAAAACAGACAGAAGGGAAACCAGAACACAAATCACATCAAACTCCAAAGTTCCAATGAACACAGACCCAGTTTAAAGCCCCAATCAGAAGAGACCAGCCTCAAATTTGAAAAGAGGAACTGTGAGGACACACTTCCATTCAGAAGCCTGTATGATTTGGCAGATACGATTCTGCTGAAACGTTGCTACAACATTTAACAGAACTTACAATGAGCTAAACTTTACAGGAACTACGAATGGACGTGGATTAATACCCGAAGGGAAGTTAAACAGCACAAACTACTATATACTAATATATATATATATATTATATATATATTATATATACTATACATAGTATATATATTATATTATATAATATATATATATATATATATTTTATATTGGAACAATGAGAACGGGAACGGTCGGCATTTTGGTGTGCTTAATGCACGCCCCTACAGACCCTTATGGAAAGGTGTAGGTCAATAGTCTGTCTTAAGGGTTTAAGAGATTCTTTCCATAATGAATCAATAGATGATTATTGAATTCATTTCTTCTTAAGAATGATTATCCATCAGACAAAGTTTCTTCTTGATTTTAAGCAATCAATCACTTTCAAAACAATGATCCGCAGCCCATTTTGTGGTTTGGTCAAAAAGAAAAGAAAAAAGCCATTTACTTCCTTTAAAACTATCTAGATGGTGGTATTGTTTATATTCATTCATACTGTATTTTAAACATTTGCAACTTTTTAAATATTTTGCTAAGAATCTCAAAATGCAGTACTAAGAAGACTATAGTACTTAAGTTTGAGGCTATCTTTCTTTTCTTTTTTTCATTTAGAATGCATTATTTCAGTGGCAAGTCAAAGAACAACATGAAAATTAGAGATGAGAAAGGACTCCTTCATTCCTACTATTTTATTTTTCAATAAGCATGTGTGTGTGTGACACTGTGTGACACTGTAAAAGAACAACAAATCCACCATGTAAGTCTCCTCTTCAAAAGTGACTGGTATAAATTTTGTTAAGAAATATGAAAAAAATAGACTTCAGGACAATGCCATCCTTTCCTTTCCCAAGTTCTTGCTGCTATTATTATTGTACTTATTTCTGAAAACTTAATTTGGGTGAAAATCACAAGGCAACTATTGGATCATGTTAATATTATTTCTATTTATCAATGTGTCTTGCCCTTGGACATCCTTTGAAGTGTATCTTTAATCTGATAGTCTTGTGTACTTGAAGACAAATGTTGAAGGGTGTTTATGAAATCAGATTTAAAATCAAACATTTCTTATTAAAATTGCAGATCTTTATTAAGTGGTGAGGCTCCATTGCGACTGGCTAGTAATGATAACGTGGTCATAGAAAGCACCCTGGTAAAGCAGAACGATTGACTATGATTACTTGTGACAGCTTATCTTCTAGGGAATGGCTGTTTTCTAATTATGGCAGCTATTTTGTGAGAAGCATCATGATATATTTTAAAATTCTAATTCTAGATTGTATTTACAATACATTTTTGAGAACGCCATTTGTTTTGTTTTGTTTTACTTTATAGGCTCTTTAATTAAATGACTGAAGAGACATAAAACTGTATATTATGTAGTGAAATATACTAATATCTGCTTTTTAAAAAAATGTAGGTATGTTGCATGTTATAATAAAGATAATAAATATATGTATGAACCTCATACCTCTTTATGCTGCAGCTACTGAAGCCTCTTGTTTTCTATTGACTTACTCCCTTCCATTACAAATCTCCCCATCAACCTTTTCATGACTAAATATGTCTATTTTCTTAAGTAATGCTGCACATTTGTAAGCACAGAATTCATATTACTTTTGAATAGGTGCCTAAGGTGGCATTCTAGTAAAAGGAACCAGCTATCAGAATGGTATATAATGTCCACCTTCTCTTAAGCTCTCAATATAGGGAAATATACTTGTTCCATTATGTCCTACTCTTCTATGTGAGATAAAAAAAGATAATTTTACAACACATAAAAAATAAATCATAACATATATATCTCTATATATCTATCTCTTCTCTCCCTCTCCCTCTCCCTCCCTCCCTNTCTATATATCTATCTCTTCTCTCCCTCTCCCTCTCCCTCCCTCCCTCTCTCTCTCTCTCTCTCTCTGTGTGTGTGTGTGTGTGTGTGAACATAAACCCAGACTCCTCATTCTTCTTGAAAGATAGATTTTACCTTTATGAAAACACGAGCTGTGGCATTTATGGTACTAGCTTCAGCACAATATTATAAATGTTTACTATCAAAGCAAATCAAATAATATAATTAATGGGGGGGGGAAATAAAGAGAACCTCTCCATATAGGGAACACAAANTTTACTATCAAAGCAAATCAAATAATATAATTAATGGGGGGGGGAAATAAAGAGAACCTCTCCATATAGGGAACACAAATAATTTCCGCAATTTGATCAGAATTTTTGATGAAAGATACATACCTAATGCAGACTGAGTGGGGGGAAATGTTGAATGTCATATGACTTCAAGCAGTGATGAGATTTCTCATGCCCATGAAATTAATTAGCATCACTTAAGAAGCATAACCTGAGTTATAATCAACTTATTTGGGAACAAAAAAACTAATGTATTTTCTTATTTTTCCATAGCTATTGTAAGGTATAAAAATAAGCTTGATCATGAATCCAGAGATTTACTGTTTCTTTACTGTACATTAAAAAAAAAAGATGTGAAGCAAAGTCCAGGATAAACTAGTACATTTGCATAGATTTATATTAGCACCAGGGATGATGTAGAAATGAAGAATGAACTGGATTTTCTCACAAAATAAGCTTGGCTTTTGGAATTTGTACTTGTATGTGTGCATATGCATATGAATATGGTATTTAGATGACTAATTTATCTGCACTGACTTGGTATATGAAATTTATACGTACATTTACATAGATTCAGATAAAATAATCCATGCATTCAGTTCATCAATAGTGATTATACTATTGATCCTGAAACTGCTGGAGAAGGCAAGAAACAGACTTTTTTGTTTCCTGGATGTGCCAGTCTCTACAATAACTAGTGAAACAAGTTGCAGAGGTTGATTTCTGCTTGTCACTTTTCTGTTGATTGCTGCCTGTTGATAACTGGATTTAATTTGTGCAAGATTAAGTATTTATTACTGTATCTCAGAAAACAAAATATTTAGGGGCATCTCTAAATTACTAAATTACTAAACTGACCCTACTAAACAGAATGTAGCAGGTAGATTTTGAGAATATTTTATCGTTCATGAATTTCATGGCATCAAATATGGGAAATGCTACAACTTTAGAGCATTGGATGAAAATCTTTTAATTTTTCCCTGGGTCCAAATGTTTAGGTTCTTAACCAATGAATAACTATTATACTGTAGTAACTATGTGGCATTCATATGTTTGCAACTTTGTATCATTGCAACTATATATTGTTCAGGCATTTGATACATTGTATCACTCACATTAATCATTGAGCTTCTGTCTCCTCAGTGACTTTGCAGACACGTACAGGGACAAGGAGTTAAACATCTGAAGAAATAGCTTACTTACATTGTAATTAGTTTGTTTTGCATGCAGCTTTGTAAAGCAGGAATATCCTGATTGAATTGTAATTTGCGATCCTGTCTGACCTGGAATTTTGCCTTATCTGAGCTAATTAAAATCATGTGTATTCTTCTGACCTGGGCTTGACCTAGGCTCTGAATAAACAATCACCCTCTTTTGAATGAGCATAATAAAAGAGGCGTGTATCCAGACATTCCTGTGCACACTCATCCGAGAAACTTGTCTCCTGTCGTTTCTTTTTCTCCTTTCGCTCCCTATCATGAGGTGCCCATCTAATGCGGGATAGCAGATACCGCATTTTGTTGACCCCGACGTGATTCCCTAAGGGGGATACATTGCGACACGCTCATATCTTGCCAGCTCGAGGGCCTGTGCATCGCCAGGCCTGAAGCGAATTGCACATCACGATCTGAAACACGGTCTCGACTGTAAGTATGGACGGAACTTTTCTCAACAACAGACAGAGCATCTGAAGGAATTGAGGAGTTAGTCGCTTCTTCTTCTAAATATTCTGCTAATTAAAAGGGCTCGCTGTAAAAATGAAACCTATTTGCTACCTATTTGACTTATGTGTGGCAACATTGTCCCAATTATCCAGAGAAAGGGTCCTTAAAAAATTTTCATTGGCAAAAAATTGGGTGACTATCTCCATAGTCCTCCTCGTGCACCTATTGCATTTGGTCACTTGAGGAAATTATGGGGCTTTAAAAGTCCATTATAAAATAGAAGCAGAGAGTGTATTTGAATCCCCCCCACCAAGTTCATGATAACTTTTCTGTCCTTCAACCCTCTGCTCCAATGATCATAAATCATTACGGGAGCCTCCCTCCATCCAATCCACTTCTTTAAATGTAGAGCCCTCGTTGTCCCCCACCACCTCCCGAGGTGGGGGGGTGTTGTAAAAGCCATTCAACAAGCCTTTATGAAGGAGAAATGGATGAGGACACCCTTGCAGCTGCTCTCTTAATCCTATCATACAAGCTGGCAATCCTCCAGCTCCTCAGTATACCCAATGTCATACAAAATGATAAAGGATTTAAAAAGCAGCTTGCAAGGAAAATGGTATCAATTCTCGCTATGTACAGGGTCTTTTAGGATCAATAGCCCAACCAGGAGCTGACTTGATAAATGCTGATTGGCCGTATATTATTCACATGATCCTCACGCCTTCACAATTTTTGGTCTGGAAGTCAGAATTTCATAAGCCGTACTGCAGCTGCAGCTGCTAGAGGCTTGCCTGAAAATGTCACTCTAGATATGCTTAACGGTACTGGCACTATGTTTACCGTTGCCCAGCAAATTGCCACAGACGCAGCTGCTTTCCCTATATTACAGGACTGTGCTTTGGAGCTGCTGCGAAAAATGATAATGCAGGATGCGTGCCCAAATCTTTTTCTAAAGTCATTCAAGGACCTTCTGAGCCTTTTTCATCCTTTATAAATCATCTCACAGAAGCCTTCGGAGAGACAAATTGGATACTGAGGAGGCTTGTAATGAATTAAAATTGAAACTTGCTTATGAAAACTCAAACGCTGATTGCCAGAAACCATTAATTAATAATAGAAATGTTACTTGGCAGATTATTTCACAGCCTGCCGACATAGAACACATCCCATTCCATGTCTACTCTGGCTACAGCCATTACTGAAGGCATGCAGCAGAACATGAGCTCTCTTTTTCCCATTTCCCAACCAAAACACTTCGCAAAAAGGGCAATTGTTTTTAATTGTGGCAAGCCAGGTCACTTTAAGAGCCAATGCAGAGCCGGGGGGAGCAAATATGTCAAGAACCAGTAGCTCGCCCAAAGACGCTATGCCCTCGATGCCAAAAGGGCTTATCACGGGCTAATCAGTGCAGAGTCCAAAAGAATGAACGCCAGAATAACCTGCAATCATTCCAAAAACTTTTTGAATCAGGGAAACAGAAACGGGGCAGTGCAGCACGCCCACAAACAAAGGCTCTGAAACTTGCAACTTTTCGTGGTTCTCCGCTTACGATCTTGTTGCTAATGAAACTGTTACTTATATCCTGGTGTTTGCTGACTTTCTTCTTTGTACGTCTTGTCAGCCTTTTCATATGCCCCCAATATTCAGTGCTAAGTCTTTCGTGTAAGGGATTTAGCTAACAAGTATTCTTGCTCTCCTTTTCTGCAATGACCCACTGTATTGTCTGATGTCGTCTGTCTGTACTAGCTAATACAGAAGTTACTATAAAATGAGGGGGATGTTGTGGGCAAAAATGATTGTTGCTCTTAGCGCGAACAACAAGAGCAACTATTATGCAATTGAAAGACAATCAGTAACCAAAATCCTACGTAACATTCTTATTAAGGGTGCGTGATCTCTTCTTGGTCTTTTAGATACTGGAGCGATATTTCCGTGTCAATTCGAACCACGGAGGGCCAACACTGCCTGCAGATTGTGGCACCAGCGGTGAGAGGAGTTGGGGGGACTCAGGAGACTCGCATTAGCAGAAACTGGGTAAAAGCCCATTCCCCTGAGTTCAATGTTTGCTTATATTAACCAGCTTATTCCTTCTGGATACTTAATTGTGGGAAGAGCCTTATGTCCCAGTTTAAATGCACACTTACCCTCCACTAACCATGCTTGCTTGCATTTGACTCACAATAACCCTGTGTGGATGAGCAGTGGCCTCTCCATTCTATAAAGCTTGAAGCCTTACATTCTCTTGTTCCAAGAACAATTAGATAAAGGTCACTAAACCTTCAGTTGGTCATATAATACCCCAGTTTTGTTATCAAAAAGAAAAACGGCGCCCTTGGCCTCCTTCAGAATTAGGGCTGGTAAATTCGGTCCTCCTTTCCAATGGGACCCTTGCATATCGCTGTCTTCCCAAATCCCTTACATAAATTCCTCAAGAGTATGGACCTTATCATTATTGATTAAAAAACTGTTTTTCTCC
>BHFT01001114.1:0-21023 GCA_004320025.1 Laticauda laticaudata | reverse complement strand
TGAAAGAGAGCAAAACTCACTGAATTAAAACACTTTAACTACAATCAATATGTCTCTGAATAAGATTGTTTTCCAAAAGTTCTTCAAGTTGAGTAGTAGTAAAAATACAGTCCGGAAATTTGGATTCACCAATCCAATCTGTCCTTTACTTTTAAAGTTACTTCTAGTTGCAATATCTTTTTTAACTAAATCTGATAGTCACTCCAGATCATTAATCACAGCCATTTTCCTCCTTTGAGTCCCACTTTCCAAGGAAAATTCCACTGTAGAAATTGGGGTGATTCTTACCAAGACTAAGCACGCTGTTACAAGATGTTTTCTTTTTCACTTCTGTCTCAGCTGCCTTCCTGGCTTTGTTTTAGCCATGCTGACAGTTTTCTTTTTAGTTTGGATGGAGGGGTTTTCTTTGGGTCAGTCGAGGAGACTCTCCTCTCCTCACGACCACCGAAGCATTCCTCTGCCATCCAGGGTGACCTTCAGTTCCTAAGAGCCTCAGGGCTTTCTCCTCCCTCCTTGTTTCTTCCTGCCAGTTTCTCCGGGGAAACTGTGTGGGGAATATTAATGGAAACATGTTGTCTGGTGTGGAAGATACTTCTATCAGCTGTGTGAGGGATGTAAATGAAGATACATTGTTTGCACTCAACTGGCTCTAAGTGATCCAGTTCAAGAGCTCCACCAGTGTGGTTAATAGGGCTCGATGGAAAGAGCTTCACTACTCTGGGGAAGGAAAGGAGGGCTCCGAATCAGTTAGCAGGAGCTTTGCCAGCATTATTAGGGCTCCACGGTTTCAGAATCCAGTGTTTTGGGGCTTATTTTTTGGGCTCTGGTTTACTCACACTTACTGGTGCAGGCAGCAGCTTTAAAAATGATTTCTGGTGAAGGTGGTGGCTTTATAGGGAGATAGTGCTCCAGGAGCAAGAGCCTCACCTTTCTAATTGGGCGCTATGAAGGTTATAGCTTTAGTGTGGCAAGATTCTGTCTATTGGGTTCAGGCAAATAAAGAATTAGACTTGACTGGATTTTGTCTTCTTTTGGCTGCAGCCTGACATTATTTGATGACTCAACAGAATTTATAAACCTTGACCAAAGCAACATTTTTTCTCTCAACTGCCCAAAGTGCTACAATAGGAATTGCCTCACAAATCAAGATTCTGATCTGCATCACACAGGCAAAGATGAGAAACAGGAAAGGAGTTTAATTATAGGATTATGGTTGAGCATCTTGAATAGTTAAATTGACCACATAGAAGCCATGGGTAACTTGGAATATGCTGAAAAATAGACAGGGATTCTAATTGAGTTTGACCATTAAATCATCTTCTGGTCAGATGTTGTTTTGTATTCAGATTAGGTTTCAAGATTATGATGGAGCACTTTGGGAGAAAGATGCAACTCAAAAGACCTACAGCAGAAGCCAAGATGGAGAAGATCTCCACAGCTGTCATGTATTTACCAGGTGCTCAGATAGACTGGAATGAAGGACACCCAAATGCTGCAAAACACAAGCATGCTGAAGGTGATCAGCTTGGCTTCATTTTCTTGCAAAGAAAGCTACAATGAAACATGGTGGCTTGAAGTCCTAGGTAGCCCAAGATAATGGAGAACATGATATGTGAACCTTTATTACATTGCACAATAATTTCATCAAATTGTGAATGCATGTCCAATTCTGGGAAGGGAGGAGGTATGACCAACCATACCACACATATGACAACTTGAATGAAGGAGCCAAAGACAATGGCTGACCCTGCCAATCTTTTTCCTAGCCACTTCCTCATTGTGTTTCCTGGCTTGGTGGCCAGAAAGGCTAGAACTACTGTGATAGTTTTGGCCAAGACACAGAAAGCTGTGATGGAGAAAATGGTACTAAAATTGTTTGCCTAAAAAGGCAAGTCACTTTCCCTGGCCAACCAATGAACAAAAAGGAGCAGAGAAAGCAAAGGAGGAGAGAGGAGAGAAGGATGCATGTGATGTTCCTATTGTTGGCTTTGTCAATGGGGGTATCCCAGCTCAGAAAAAAAGTCAATGCCACCAACATGAGCATTGCTGTGCAGTTTGCATTAATGATTTAAAGCTTGAGGTGGTGCAAAACATCTGGACAAAATTATAGGGCTACCAGATTTGGACTGCAAAAATATGAACCGCCACCATATGGCAGTCGTGAGACAATAGTCCTTTCCCTCTGTAACCACCTAGTGATTGTGTGGATATTTATAGCTGGATATGATAATGTAATACTGAGACTCTGAAATGTAAATGTTGTCTGTGGGCCAGACAAATAGCAGGTAAAACTCGTTTGTTAATATGCCCTCATTAGAATGGACCAGCTGCAAACTTGCCAAACCTGTTTCTCGTAAACTATTTTTGTTAAAATTGTACAGGGGACCTGGATGAATTTTTTTCTTGATCACCCCCAAAATTTAACAATGTGGCCTGTTATAGAGATCAAATCACACAATAACAGAGTTGGAAGAGACTTTGGACATCTTCTAGTCCAACCCCTTGTTCAAGCAGGAGACCCCTATACCATTTTGGAGAAATGCCTGTCCAATCTCTTCCTAACAATCTCCAGTGTTGGAGCATCTGCAACTTCTGAAGGTAAGCAGTTCCACTGATTGATTGTTCTTGCCTCAGGCTGTCAAAAGCTTCAATAGGAGACATCTCTGTTATTTAGCTAGTAAACATTTATTAAATCATTTTGTTTTCAGTTTGCAGACAGCCAATTCCAGTTTTGAATTGGTTTTCATTTAACATCCTGATTCTGATCAAATCCCTGTCAACACTTTCAACCCAGTGGTGGTTTGACCTTGAGGGAGGAAAAAAATGTATGTAGAGAAAAGAAGATATATTTACAAAGCCTTATCAGAAAAAGAACATATTAGCTGAACAGTGATTGAATGACTTTAAGGAGGCTTATAGATATTAGTAAAAAAAAAAAAATAGCATTCTTCCCATCTCTTCTTCCCCATTCCAAACTTTTGCACAGTGAGTATATATCCTCAAATGTGAGAAACATGGGTGACTAATAGAAGGTGCCCCAGGCTGCAAATATCCTTTCTGCTCAGTCTGCCTTATAGGATTGCTGTGAGGAGAAATAAAAGGAAAGGGTATGTTTACCATTTTTACTTTCTGAATAAAATGGATCTAGGATATAAGTAATTGACTACCATGCAGACTGTGTCAGAAGAAAGTCACAAAACCACAATTCAGCTTTAACCTTCAACCACAACCCTACCTCAACCAATCCACCATCACCTAAGACTAGGCACGCCTGCCCTTAACTATTTCAATTCCAACTACTGCTGGCCTTAAATGAAAGCTACCCAATGCAAGAAGCTTTGTGAATAAAATACCTGAATTTTTCCTCTTATTGCCAAAAAGGCATTAAGAGTTGTTGACCAAATCCTACGTAGCTTTTTCTCTGGTAATATCACACTACGAACGAGAGCATACAAAACATTTGCCAGACCAATACCAGTATATATAGGGAGACAGCAGCTCAGATCACACTTTGCTCACACAAGCACGAAGCCGAAAGACACCAGCCTGAAGATGGCGAGTGGGACCTCGATGAAACATTGCCAAGATGCTCTCAATCTTACACAGGAATCCGAACATGCCAAGACCTGCATGACCCCTGAAAAATGACCCGTGAAAATCTACAAATATATATATATAAATATACAAAAATGCAGTAAAAAAGCTGGAACACACCTCCTCACTAGTCCAACACATGAAAACCACAGGTCACAACATCAACTTCAATTGGCACTAAAAACCCTAGCCACTATAGAAAACCCCAGCCACAGAATCATCAGAGAAGCCATTAGAGAATTGAAAAAAGACCTGAAAAGCATGAATAGAAGAGATGCATTCCAGCAGACTGTCAATCATTGGAAGCCTGCACTCTCAAATAGTAAAATCTCCACACCACAAGCCAGGCAAACAACCTGAGCACAAACAGACTCCCTCTGATGCCTCCAGCTCAAAACACCCCCCACCAGGCACCCAGATGAAAACCTGGCTTCCTAATAGATAACAGCCATCCTTTCACACGAAGCCAAGCTGCACTGAAAGCCTCCAACACAGGAACAGAGTGTTGCAGCCAATCAAAGCCACAAAACAGACAGAAGAAACCAGAAACACCATCAAACAAACAATCTCCAAGTCCAATAAACACAGACCAAGACTCTCCAACCAATCAGAATAGGCTAGCCTCCAAATTAAAACCAACGGCTGTGAGACCCACACATCCATACAGAAGCCTGATGATGGCAGATGAAATTGTGCTGAAACGTTGCTACAAACTTTAAAAAGCACTAAAAATGACGTGGGATAAGTACCGAAGGAAGCTGAATAGCACACATGTAAGTCACCCTGCGAAAGCTTAAACAATATAATGTATATGGTTATTATTATATAATATATATATATGCTGTTCAGCTTCCTTCATGTATTATCCCACGTCATTGTAGTGCCTTTAAAGTTGTAGCAACGTTTATCAGAGAATCCCATCTGCCATCATCAGGCTCCTGTATTGAGTTTGTATGTGGGTCAGAGTCTCACAGTCGTTAGTTTTAAATTTTGAGGCCGAGCCTATTGTTGTGCCAGGATGGTTTTTTTCTTCATCCTGATTGTTGGGAAGTCTTGGTCTGTGTTTATTGGTCTTGGAAGTTTGTTTGATTGGATATTCTGGTTTCTTCTGTCTGTTTTTGTGGCTTTGATGGCTGGCAACATGTGTTCCTATATGGGAGGCTTTGCAGTGCAGCTTGCTTCACATAAAAATGATGGCTATTATCGATTAGGAAGCTAGGTTTCATTCTGGGTGCCTGGTATGGGGTGTGTTGAGCTGGAGGTATCAGGGGGAGTCTGTTTGTTGCCCAGGTTTCCTGGCTTCTGGCAGATCTTTCTATTGAGAGTGCAGGCTTCCAAATGATTGACAGTTTCTGCTGGAATCATCTCTTCTATATCATGCTTTCAGGTCTTTTTTCCAAATCTCTATGCTTCTCTGATGGTTCTGTGGCTGGGTTTTCATATAGTGGCTAAGGTTTTTGGTGCCTTTGATAGTTTGAATGCTATGACCTATGGCTTTCATGTGTTGGACTAGTTGAGGAGGTGTGCTCCAGCTGCTTTTTTCTGCATTTTTGTGTTCACCCATGTGGGTACTTATTTCTTCTAATTGGTCTGTCCCATAGTACGTGGCCGGGCATGATGCACACGGGAACTTCGTATATGCCTTGGTTTTTCCCAGGTCAATTTTATCTTGGGATTTCTAAGAGGATGGCTGCTATTTTTTTGTCTGTTTGAAGGCAAGAAGCCTGAGTATGGCAGATGAGATTCTGCTGCAAACATTGCTACAACTTTAAAAGCACTACAAGATGTGGGCTACATACTTGAAGGAAGCTGATAGTAGCACACATGTAAGTACCCACGAAAACTTAAAAAAACAGATATAGATATATATAGACTATTATGTTATGCTGTTTCAGCTTCCTTGCAGGTATTACTCCACGTCATTGGGAAGTTGTGCTTTAAAAGTTGTTAGCAACATTCCGGCAGCAAATCTCATCTGCAATCATCAGAGCTTTCTGTATTTGAGTTTGTATGTGGCCGTCAGGGCGTATCACAGCTGTGTTTTAATGAGGCTAGGCCTACTGTTGTCCCAGGATGGTTTTTCTACATCCTGATTGGTTGGGAGTCTTGGTCTGTATTTATTGGTCTTGAGTTTGTTTGATTGGTGTTTGGTTCTTCTGCCTGTTTTGTGCTTTGATTGCTGGCAAACACTGTGTTCCTGTGTTGGGATAAGACCCGAAGGAAGCTGAACAGCATACATGTAAGTACCCGTAAAACTTAAAAAAAACAAATATATATGTTAGTTTTCAAGCCCCCACCCAATCAAATCACACCCCCACAAAGCAGTTAAAAGGAAGAAGCAGCTGCAAGCTCACATTACTCTTGAGAAGCACAAAGCTGAAGAAACAAGCCTGAAGATGATGAATGAGACTTCATCATAAAAATACAGCCTAGATGATACTTCTAATTTACGTGGGAGAAGACCCAAATAATCAAAGATCCACATCAAATACCACGAAACCTCAGAAAACATATATATATACGTTATATACATACATACGTATCTCTGTACATATATATGCAGTGTTTAGCTTCCTTCGGGTATTTATCCCACGTCATTGTAGTGCTTTTAAAGTTGTTAGCAACGTTTTCAGCACAAATGTCATCTGCCATCTCAGGCTTCTGTATTTAGTTCATATGTGGGTCAGGCTATCACAGTCATTCGTTTTAAATTTGAGGCTAGCCTATGTTGTCCCAGGATGGTTTTTCTATATCCTGAATGGTTGGGAATCTTGGTCTGATGTTTATTGGTCTTGGAGTTTTGTTTGATTGGTGTTTTCTTGGTTTCTTCTGTCTGTTTTGGGCTTTGATTTGGCTGGCAACAACACTGTGTTCCTGTATGGGAGGCTTTCAGTGCAGCTTGGCTTCGTGTAAAAGGATGGCTGTTATCTATTAGGAAGCTAGGTTTCATCTGGTGCCTGGTGGGGTGTGTTTGAGCTGGAGGTATTCAGAGGGAGTCTGTTTGTGCCCAGGTGTTTGGCCTGGCTTGTGTGTGGAGAGTCTTACTGTTTGAGAGTGCAGGCTTCCAAACATGATGACAGTCTGGTGGAATCATCTCTTCCATTCATGCTTTCAGGTCTTTTTTCCAATCTCTATGGCTTCTCTGATGATTCTGTGGCTGGGGTTTTCTATAGTGGCAAGGTTTTTAAGTGCCATTGAAAGTTGATGTTATGACCTGTGGCTTTCATGTGGTTGACTAGTGAGGAGGTGTGCTCACAGCCTTTTTTACTGCATTTTTGTGTTAATCCAAATGCAGTAAAAAATTCTGGACACATTCTCCTCACTAGTCACAACATAAAAGCCCACAGGTCATAAACATAATAAAGGAAATAGAGGAATTTGGCAAGATCGCAGGCCTTAAGATTATAAAAAACAAAACAAAAATTATTGACTAAAAATTTAAAAGATAACCCCCCCAAAATAAAGGAATTAGAAGGAAAATTGGGAATGCGACAAGTCTGAAAAAGGTAAAATATTTAGGCATTTGGTTTACAGCAAGATGCTCTCAATTAAAAAAGTAACGTATGACAAATTAATAATACAAATCAAAAAAAGAATTGGAAACATGGAGGAAATTACAGCCTATCACTACTGGGGAAAATTGCTGGCAATTAAAATGTTTCACCCTACCAAAAATAACTACTTTCTTTTTCAAACTGTACCAATAAGATTGGATAAAACCTTTTTTAGAGAATTTAGATTGAATAAATAAGTAAATTTGTTTGGGATGGGAAAAAAAGCTAGGATAAAAATGAAATTGTGTACAGGACAAAAGAGAAAGGGGTGACTTTGGATTCCTGACTGGGAAATGTATTATCAGCTATGTCTATTGGGGGAAAAAATTTTGTGCGATTATACAGATTGGAAGATCAACCTGGAAAATAGAAGAGTATTGTCGATAGAGGGTCACGACTTGCAGAGAGGGTGGCATAGTTTCCTATCGGATGGGAAATGTGAACAGCATGCATATTTTCGGAGAGACATGATTAGAGATTCATTAATTCAGACATTGAGCAAGATTAAAAAGAATCATTATATTAAATACGGAACTGGTTGTCAACTATGGAAGCACAAATATACCCAATGCAATGGATCTGGGAAAAAAGGGGAATTATATAAAAAGACTTATTACACACACAAGGAAGATTAAAAATGAGACAAGAATTTCAGCAACAAAATATAAAGATAGATTGGTGGCTATACATGCAAATTCAGGTGAGATCCAAAAAGGACAAAGAACAATTTGATTTCTTCATGGAAAATCATCAATTAGATAAAATTCTACAAGAAATGGAAAAGAAAATGATCTCAAGAATATATAATTTTCTATTAGATTTTAAAATGGAAGAGGAGGTGGTCAAAGAGACAATGCTAGTTTGGGCAAAAAACTCTGGCCATAATATATACCTGGAAAATTGGGGGAGAATATGGGGATTAAATGACAAATTAATTACCTCTACAGCATACAGGGAAAATCAATATAAAATGTTCTATAGATGGCACCTTCCTCCCACTAGACTGGCAAAAATGTTTAACTCAGACCCAAATTATTGGAAATGTGGAAAAGATAACGACACTTATTTCTATACCTGGTGGACATGCCAGGAGATGAAAAAATATTGGAATACACTTAGACAATGGCTAGAAGAAATCATGAATCAGAAAACTGAATTTAATCTGGAAAGTTTTTTTATTAGATATAATAACACAAAAATGCAATAAAACCGATAGATATATCATGTTACACATAATAACAGCTGCAAGTTGTGCATTTTGAATGCACAACTCTGGAAAGAAAAAGGGGTTCCACCAGAAAGCATGGTTATTAAAAAAAAATAGATTGTATAGAGATGGACAGGCTAACGATGAAAATAAAAGACAGAGAAGATTGAATTTACTATAGGGCTTGGTATGCCTAGTATGAGTGGTTTAGAAATAAAAAGAAAATAAAATGGCAATTAGGAAAAGAATAAGGGAAAATGTAAATATGTAAATATACCATAGAGAAGACTGATGTGTAAGGATAAACGATATTGATTTATAGCAAAAGTAAGATGTAATGGTAAAGGAATAAGTAAATACATATACTGAAAAATGTAAGGAAATACAAAAGATGTCTTGATGTTGATAATAATGTATAAAGTTTTATTTTATGTTTTTTAAAATTTGAAAACTTAATAAAATTTATTTTAAAAAAAACCCACCTTCTCTTTTCATCCAAGAAGCTTCTTGGATGGGAATCAAAATGTTTTCAAATTAAAAAAAAAAACACCAAGAAAATCCAATTGCCTTTTGTAAAAAAACACCTTCATGCCTATATGTGAGTTTTCAAGAACAGAATCTTTCTGGTCTCACCCCGGACATTCTTAAGCAATGAAGGGCAAATTATGTATCTCCAGATCCATCTTATCATGATTCAATATATATATATCCTGGCCACATGTGACTTGAGTTTATTAGTGGAGCTGTCTTAGATCATTTGTAGCATATCAAAACCAAATTACCCATAACAATAAGGAAACTTCAATTAAAAAAAATGCTATGACATAAAAACAAACCTAGCTACATAGCAAACTTTAAAAACCTATACCACACCTTATGCAGACAGATAAAGAACACACCAATTAGCACTGCAAGCAAGAGGAAAACCTATGTACAAAATCCACCTGTGCCTTCTACAATTTTGTAAACACCAAACTTAAAGATTCAAGAACCATCTTACCCCTAAAAGGACCAAATGGGAAAGACTGCAGTGATGAATCTGTTAAGGCCAACCTCTTCAACACATTCTTCAGTTCAGCCTTTGTAAACAGCAATGGCCCATGCTCCATATTTCCTAGTTCTACCACAACTAACTGTAATGATCTACAACATATTGACTTTACAGAAGATAACTTAGAAAAGTCACTACATAACCTAAAACCATCCCTATCTTTTGGCCCCAATGGATTAAATGCATACTTCTTAAAAAAGCTTCTTTCAACATTATATATGAGGTATCATTCAGAACCAACTCCTTGCTGAACCTATGGTCCTGAGCAACAGTAATCCCTATCTTCAAAATAGTGACCCCAACCTGGTTCATAACTACAGACCAATCTCACTGTGCTGTATCATGAGCAAAGTCATGGAATCAATCATGAACCAATCAATTACCGTTCATTTGAGTTAAACAACTCTCCAAAAAACAATTTGATTTCAGGAAAAAATTGTCCTGCAATCTACAACTCCTATACTGCAAAAACATATGGACTACTCTACTCGACCAGGGTAAAGCAATATAAATTATTTCTATTGCTTAGACTTCTGCAAAGCCTTTGATTTAGTGGTACATGACAAACTATTGTTAACATTAAACTCTTATGGCAGTTTTTGATCCCTTCATAAGTCGATTACTGCTTTCCTGTCAAACAGGCAAGAAATAGTAAAAATAGGGAGCGCTATATCAAACTTTGCTCCAGTTAACAGTGGTGTCCCCCAAGACAGTGTTCTAGGACCCACACTCTTTATATTCTATATCTGTGATGGTGAACCTGTGGCACAAGTGTTGGAAGTGTCACGCAGAGCCATCTCTGACGGTACATGAGCTATCACTCCAGAGCACTGCTGATCATCAGGTAGCTGCCATTCATGTGCGGGAAGTGGGGAGTATGCAGGAGATGCATGCATGCACAGAAATGTGCTAAGTGCACAGGGGGTCACACATTCAAGTGCAGGAGTCAAAGGCCACCTGTGTGAATTGCCTTATGGGTGCTTTTGGCATGCAAGGAGGAAAGGTTAGCCATTACAACTCTATAAAAATGACCTTTGCAATCACCTTATAAGCCACTGCATCCTCTTTGCGAATGATGTAAAACTATTCAACAACGACCGACAATGCTATTGTCCTTCAAAGCGATCTTGATTATGTGTCTGAATGGTCAAACAATTGGCAACTCCAAATCTCAAGCAACAAATGCTCTGTCCTGCACACTTATAAAAAAAAATCAGTACATCAAATACAAGCTAGGTGGATATGACCTTGTTGATGACCCTCACTCTGTCAAGGACCTTGGAGTACTCATATCAAACCACCTAAGTACCAGAGCTCACTGTAACAGCATTGCCAAAAAGCCATTAAGAGTTGCAAATCTAATCTTACAAAGTTTCTCCTCTGGTAATGTTGAATTGCTAATTAGGGCATACAAAACCTTTGCTAGACCAACACTCAAATACAGGTCATCTGTCAGGAATCTGCACTGTATATTGAACATTAATACAATTGAGTGAGTCCAGAAATATTTCATGAGAAAAATATTACACTCCTCTTCTTACAACAGAATACCCTATATCACCAGGCTTAAAATTTTGGGCTTAAACAACCTTGTACTACGCTGCCTATGGTTGGATTAAGCATAGTACACAAAATTATCTGCTACAGTGTCCTACCAGTCAATGACTACTTCAGCTTCAACTGCAACAATATAACAATACAACTGCACACAACAGATACAAACTCAATGTAAACCACTCCAAATCTGATTGCAGAAAGTACGACTGAGTGGTCAGTGCCTGGAATGCACTACCTGTCTCTGTTGTTACATCCTCTAACTCCCACTCCTTTAACCTTAAACTATCCATTATTGATCTCACCCTATTCCTAAGAGGTCAATAAGGGGCATGCATAAGTGTACGATCATGCCTACCATTCCTGTCCCCATTTATTCGTAACTATTTTCTGTATTCTTATGATGTTTATACTTATACCTATTATCTTGTAAGTGATTGACAAATAAAATACATAAAATAAAAATAAATAAGTACATATTTTTCTCTGCCCTCAAGGTATCTTGAAAGAATCTTATCTGTAACTCTATTTTCAGGCTGCAGTATTAAATTGGATAAAAGATTGGGTTAAACTAAAAATAAGAGAATTTTAATGCTAGAAGGTCATGACCCAGATAAGTTGGCATGCATTTTTGTGGAAAAGGGGGTAAAGCACATGCTTACTTTTATCAACACCAAATAAGATATTTGCTCATACGGACCTGGAAGCAGATCAAAAGGAAACATTACATGGAGATACACTGCTGGCTGTCAATATGGACACCATGATCATCTGAATAGATTGGATATAAAAAAATTGAAAAGCTATAACGTACTGTTGGATAATCAAGGGAAACTTAAATTGAATCAAGAATTAAGGAAACAAGGAAATTATTTGATTGGTGGCCATATTTACAAATTCAAAATAAGTATAAAAGGATTTAGAAGAACTTGGATTGATAAAGGGCAAAACCAATTAGATAAAACTTTAGTTGGAACAGAGGGGATTTAAGATGGAGGAGGAAATTGTAAAAACTACCATGATAGCATAGACGTGGAATTTTGGACAAAATATTGAGCTGGATCAATGGGAAGAAATTATGGACCAACAAATTACAAATTAACAACACATCTATAAGCAATACAAAAAAAATTATAATAAAATGTTTTATATGTGGCACTTGGCCCCAACAAGATTGGCAAAGATATACCCTAACACAAGGCCAAATGGCTGGAAAATGTGAACAAAATGATAGTACCTTCTATCACATACGGTGGTTATTCCCTGAGACCAAGAAATGCTGGATTAAAATAGAAGACTGGCTGCAAGAACTCACTAAACATCAAACTGAACTTAAACCAGAACTCTTTTTATTAGGACTAACTACAGATCAATACACCAAAAAGATAAAATATATTATATTACATATATTAAACAACAGCCAGAATAGCTTTTTCACAAATGTGGAAAGGACCCAACATCCCCCCAAGAAAATGTAATCATAAATAAAATCTGGAATGTGCAGAAATGGATAGCTCACATTTGAAATAAAGGAGAGAAAGAACTCTGAATATTACAACATGCGGCATAAATGCTATGAATGGTTAGAAGATAGATATAAAAAAATAAGAAAAGAGAAAATGTAATTATTACAAGAGACCTTAATAAAATAACAGGCTAGATGTACAGATATAAGGCATGTAGGATAAATGCAACTATAGATACTGTGAATTTATAGAAAGAAAATGTATATACTAAGATATATAAAATGGATATTCATCAATGCCAAATCATTGTCAAAAACTATATATGAGATTTGTATTTGTGGAAAATGTAATAAAAATCTATTTTTTAAAAAAAGAATCTTACTTGTATTTTTTTATTCATAAACTAACCAGAAACATAGAAATAAAAGCACAACAAAAAACAATAGAACAAGAGAGTTGGAAATGATTTGGAGGTCTTCTAGCTCTAACTTTCAGGAAATTTCTTCTTTGTTCTAGGTTGCTTCTCTCCTTGATTAGTTTCCATCCGTGGCTTTTTGTCCTTCCTTCAGGTGCTTTGGAGTTAACTTATTAGTTGACTCCCTCTTTTTTGTGGCAATCCCGGAGATATTGGAACCCTGCTATTGTGTCTTCCCTAGTCCTTTTTTTCATTAAACTAGACATACCCACTTCCTGTAAATGAAACTTACCAAATTCCTGCAACAATCTTTCTTCATACGTTTTACCCTGTAGTCTCCTCATCATCTTTGTTGCTCTTCTCTGCACTCAACCTCTTTTTTATATCTTGGTGATCAAATATGGATGCAATATTCCCAGTGTAGTCTTACAAAAGCATTATTACAAAGAGTCATTAACATTTCTGTGATCTTGATTCTATCCGTCTATTAATGCAGCCTAGATCTGTGTTGGCTTTTTTGGGGACTGCAACACACTGCTAGCTCACCCGTTTAAGTTGAATTGAGAGAGAAGCCATGATTCATTAGGGTTTTGGGAAGCCTGGCTCATCATCTTTTATAGCAGATGGTAACTTTCTAAGGCTCTTGAGGTTACCACAAATTTTGAATATCACTCTCATCTCCTGAAATGTAAAATATATTAAAAGGTAATTGAGTTGGGAAAAGGAAACCAATAAACACATACTGTAAATCATATTAGCATTTTATTGTAATTCAATATAAAGAAGATACAATCTTATATAATAAATCCATTATGTTTCTAAATGTAATTTATTGGTCAAAGACAAAGAAGTCTTCATGGAGAAAAAGTTGTGTGTGCAATCCTTTTCCTTCTTATTGTATATATGTGAACTTTCTTATTTAAAAACCCTAGTGGCAGGATAAGAGGAAATTTGCATGCAAATTCTGCAAACAGCTTGAACTTCAGTCCTGATGGAGCTCAAGGTTGACTCAACTTTCCATTCTTCCAAGAATGGAAGGATTGACCAAGGTCATTGGGGCAATATGCAAATAATGCTTACAGTGTAAATTGCCTAGAGTGCTGCAAAGTGCTATGTAGTTGTATGCAGTTTAAATTCTTTTGCAATTAACAAGTTGAAGAAGACAATTATTTCTCAATAAAATTTAGAATTCAGAAAATTTTCTTCCAAATCATAGGACTTCATGTATCACTCATGCTGCCCTAGAAATCATACTAGTCTTTTTCCGGACGAGCTGCTCTTTCGTATTCAGCTCTGGCCTCAGCATGATGATGTAGCACTTGGGCAGGAAAATGCAACCTAATAAACCACCACTTGAGGCCAAGATAGAGAAGACTTCCACAGCCACCATGGATTTCCCCTTAGTGCTCAAGTAGGTGGGCACAAAGGACACCCAAACACTGCAGAAGACCAGCATGCTGAAGGTGATGAGCTTGGCTTCATTGAAAGTGTCAGGCAACTTCCGGGCAAAGAAGGCCACCGTAAAACTGATAAGGGCAAGAAGCCACATGTAGCCCAGCACAACATAAAACATGATCTCGGAGCCTTCGTTGCATTGCACAAAAATCTCATCCATATGGGAATGCATGTCCAACTCTGGGAAAGGGGGAGAAATGGCCAACCACACAGCACAGATGCTTGTTTGAATAAGGGAGCACAAAACAATGACTGAGATGGACATCCTTTTCCCCACCCACCACCTCATGCGGTTCCCTGGCTTTGTGGCCATGAAGGCCAGAACCACAGTGAGGGTCTTAGCTAACACACAAGCCACTGCAATGGAGAAGACAACTCCAAAAACTGCTTGCCGGAGCGCACACGTGACTGTCCCTGGACATCCGAGGAAGAGGAAGGAGCAAAGAAAACACAGCAGGAGTGAGAAAAGCAGGGTGCAGGTGATATCCCAATTGTTGGCTTTGACAATGGGAGTGTTCTGGTGGAAGATGAATGTCCCCATGACCACAATTGTGATTACAGCAAAAGAAACAGCAAAGCCAGTCAGGACTTCTCCCAAGACTTCTTTGTAGGATAAATAGGTGATAATTTTGGGAATACATTGATGGTGTTTCTCATTTGGATATTGTTCTTGTGGACACCTCTCACATTGGTTGGAATCTAAAAAAAAATAAATCTAAAAATGCTACATATTGAATTGAATTAAATTTTCATAATTATGCTTTCCTGAAGCTGTTTTTGGAGAGAACAAATCTCTTTTATAAATTTTGCTTTAAGAAAATTCTTTAAAAATATTTTTGTGTTCAGTAGACCATGTTTCCTGAATGAGAGATTACAACGTTAAATAAGAATGTGGGTTGAATGGCTTATGGGGGATGAAAGGGCCCTGATTCCCTTCAAAAGGCACACCTGGGAATGGAAGTTAAAGGAGAGGCAGATGGGTGGGGGCAGTTGCCAGGAACAAACATTGAGTTTATCTAGTGTTGGCTGTTATGTTGATTTCCTGGCATCCTCCCAACTGGTTTGATTTACTGCTGTGTTACTTCACTTCTGGGATTTATTACCCTATCTTGCCTTGTTGAATTTATAGTTTAAAGTTTTCTCTTTACAATGTTTGGACTGGACTACTTGCAGCCAAAGGCTGTTGCAGGTTTGTGGGAGAATTCTTCTCCAGACCAGAAAGTAATTAGGACATTGGGGGCAAAGTTGGAGCTAATAAAGCGACCAATACTTATTATCTGAATGAGTTCCCTTTGTGCCATGCCCCAGGTCATCATACTATGCTGTTCTTTAAAACTATATTCAAGAATCCAAACTTGGTTAGAGCACAATGTATTTTTAAGAAATATAGATCTTTTTTTCTTACCAATCATGCTGGAAATGCTGTCCTCTGAACACTCAACACAATCATAGCAGCAAACCTGTTTCCCCTCCTTAATTAATTTCCGGTGTCCAGGATGGCAGCTTTCTACACAGGTGGCAGAAGGTGGTGTCTAATAGGAATGGCAAGAGTAAGGAATTAAAATGGATTACAATCAAGCTTTGAATCAAACAGTCAGCGGGAATCACTCTTTCTGTTATTTCTTAAAAAATTTTTTTTAATTGATTTTTAAAACACATAAACAAACTAAACCATTTAAAAATCTAAGACCATCTTCCAATAAGGTGGTGCCGGTCTCGGTTTTACAAATTGTGTTTGATGCTCCATTTTCATAAATCTTCAATTACAATTACATTATATATGATCCTCTCATACTTTTCAATGAACATACAAATACATTAATATCTTTATAATCAATCTTGCTATGAATATCTTCTATTCAATTCATGTTTTATGACAATAAGTAATATCTTTATTAGGATATTTAGTTTTATTAACAATTCATACTTATCCTCCCCAGATGCTATCGTAAGATCATTTTGTAAGATATCAATTTAAAAAAGAAAGAAAAAGAGACAATATACATTCTTCCACTATATTTATTATTTTCCAAAAAATTCTACATTATTTTCGATTACTATGATTATTATTTTCTAACCATATGATAGAATAGGATCCCAAAATTTTATAAAATTGGTTTCATCATCTTGTTTCGAATTGATCGTATCTTCTTTTTTATTTTCTCTAACAGGATAAGAAGGCAGTTCCTTGTCGCCATCCACTGTGTAAGTCGTCTTTTCCTTTAGAATAGTATATAATTTACGTCATTCTAGATTTTCTTTCTTTGGTCTTTCCTTCTATTTAATTGGTCATTGAGCACTTGGTGGATCTGCCAGTCTTTTGTTTTCATGTTTTACTTCTTTGAAAATATTGAGTTAACAATTCTGTTGACAATCCATACTCATAGTCTATTCTGAACCAATGATCATGTTACTATGATAGAAGTGGTATTGTTTTGATATATTAGCATTTCTTCTTTCTCTCCATGTATATTTGTAAAGTCTGTGCTTCGTCACCATTTTTAAAAAAGGGTTGACGGAAAATTCTTTACACTTCTCGCTTTGTTGTTTTCTATGCTAGATAAATCCAGTTTTATTGTCTACACTTTCTGTTTATGATCTCCCATAAAAACTATAGTTAGCATGTTCCCAGTTACAATCAACTTTCATGTGTAATTTTTTTTACAGCACACAACTAAACATTCTTCTTGATTTGTCAGGAGCATAATTCAAGGTAAGCGAGTGTTTTATATTTTATCTTTTATTTCAACCTATATAGTTATTCTCTCAGCATCATCAAGTATGTATAATTTCATATGGGATACATATATTAATATACCACGACCACTCTTTTTCTTGCATTGTCTGCAAAGAAGTAAACATTCTTCCTCTAACTCTCTCGCGCCTGTCCTCAGCAATTGGTTCATGTTGCTTGTTAATTGTACTATACTTAGTAAGACCAAAATTATAATTAAACTCTCTTAATTCTCTAATTTATGAAAAATTTTCCTTCTTTTAAAGCTGAATTAAGTCATTTTATGTTGTTCGTATAATTTTTATTTTTTCTTCCAATGTTAAATTTTAGTAGTCTAGTTTAACAAGCTCGTTGTAGATTTGGTTCCGTTGTTCTTCTAGTCTGCCTACTTTCCGCCTACTGCACCTTCTCCTTTTATCAGATGTTCAATTTGGTAGTCTCTTGGACACATTCAATTAGTGAAATTTCTTATTTCTGCCCTATCGTTCTGCTCTTTAAAAATTCTTGCGTAAATGATTCAGCGTTTCATCATATGAAGTCACATTCTACATCTTTTTTCTTGCCATGTGAACATTAAACCTTCTGAATCAGCCACTATTATTTACGACTTTTTTTAAGTAACATTTGGGACAATAATCGATATTCCTCTTCTTACATTCTGCTTTCTGCATCTTTTTCTGGGCACTTATGTTTTTCACGACAACAGCAATCTCCTCTTCTTTTGTATTTCATGATTCTTCTCTTTTTGCCAGCTTGCAATAATTTTGTTGTTTATATGGCTTTCTTTGTAAATCTGATGTGAACTTCTCTTGGGTAAACATATTATTTCTCATCGCTATCCTTGTAAAGACTCGATTAACTTGTCTATTCAAGAATGCATATTCTCGTCTTGAGTTTGCTTCAAGCTCAGCTATTTCTATCATTATCTCGGTAGGTTTTTTGTCCTTTTTCATTCCTCTATGTTTTGAAATCTGAAGATAATTCTGCGTCTGTCCATACCCATCGTCAGCACTCACCAGACTTTTATCTTATATCAGACTAACAGTTAATCTTTGTTCTCAATAGTCTATAATCTTCTTTTATCTTTTGTTGTTATTTTTCTTCTTTCCATTTCTTGGAGCCATCTGCAATATACTTCATACATTTGTTTTGTGACTGCTCTCGATTTTTTCATTGCGTTTTCCCTGTTCTGTTGTTTCAATTTGTTCTCCTGTTCTTCTGGGTCAGAGCTGCTTCTTCATCTTTTCTCTTTGTGAATACTTCTCATGATCTTGTTTGTATACTTTTGAATTCTTGCAATATATCATCTGCAGGGTCATTTTTGTTTGTTCTATTTCTCTATGCTTTAACAATTGTCTGTTTTGGACATTGTCCTCCCAGATGGTCGGAGCAAGGAAGCAGAAGTTGAAGAACAGGAGTTGTTTGAATCGAGATGATGTAGTGCGTGAGCTTGTGAATGGTGGTGTGGTAACGAGAAATTCAGATCGCACTCTTTCAGTCTCCTCTTAACTATCGACCGTGTTAATCAGATGTTGCTGTGTAAGTGATCTTCACACATCTCACACGCTCACACTTAGTGAGAAAAAACCATAGGTAATAAATAATTAAAAGAAAGGAAAAAAATTCTCTCAGGTCTACGTAAGCCGGTTAACCAATCAATTAAATTAAATAACAATGCAAAATTCAAAAGTAGAGAAAAAGGGCATAAGCACAAGCATAAGCAGACTGAAAAAAAAAGGAAAAGTGTAAAATCCCAGAAAGGCAAGGACTGAGAAAAAAGACAATTAAAAAAGAAAAAGACTTCTATTCAGGCTCTTTCAACCCTTAATCCAATTAAGAGATCTCAAATATACAAAAAAATACATAAAAGAACACCATAAAGAAACCAATATGAAAGTAAATAAGTTCCAGAAAGCCAAAAAATAAAATAGCTATTACTAAAAAAAAGAAGAAATAAACTGAATGAGGGGGAGATAGCAACAGCTTGGAAAAAAAATGAAAAGAAAGCATACTTGCACTTTGTTTTAATATCCAAGGCTTTATTATACTCTCTTTCCAAGGCTTATCGACCTTTTCTTTTCTTACGGTTTCAACAGACTTCCAGACTGCTAATAGAAACTCAGAAAGCATCTCAAATAATCTCTTCCAATATTTCTTCCCTCTACTCTTAAATTCAACAGGCATGTCTTGAAAACAAAATTCATGTTCTTTCTCAGTTCTTGTCTGGTATAAAAAAACAGAGGATACTTCAAACTTCCTTTAGTGCAGTGGTTACACAAGTTCTATTTAGTTCTCACTTTCCCTCCTCCTTTCAAGAAAATAGAATAATTAAAAAGTATTAACGACATCTATAAAGGAATTTCTGAATAAAATAAAAGTATATAAAGAATCAAACTATAAGAAATCAATCAGTGATTAATACTAGCGATAAATCAATATCGCAAACAGTCCAGGAATAGAGTAAATACAAGAAAAAAAATCAGCTCACAGTTTCAATATAAGATATTTTTATTTTTTTTTTTTGTATATAAAAATCCAGCAATGAAAAAAAATTACTTTGACATTCTTGTTTAAAATTGCGCTTAATCACTTCTGTCAAACTTTTACGATTCTTTCTTTCCTTTAGAGGTGTCCTTTCAAATCTTAGAGGATAAAAAAAAAATCTCAACCAAACTGGCACACCTCTCTTTTTCTTTTCTTTCGTCTTTTGGAGCTGTCCCAAACTTCAGCAGCTTTAAATGGCTGCCTCTTTGCTACTGGCAAAAAGAGCTTCTCCTGGATCTACCAGGGACTTGCAATATCCCGGGATCGTTCAGGATGCGCTCTTTACATTTGCCCTCTCTTCGGACGGTTTAGATCTGAATTGGACCGTCAGAGCTAAGATATCAGCAGCGATCTCAGATCCAAGATTGCACATGCCGTATCATCATGCCCTCTTTTTGTAATCGCCTCTAATAATGCAAAATTTGGAATTCCTAGTCGAGCGATTGCAAGATTCAGTCAGAGGAGCAGTTAAACATCCAAAAATTTTGAACTGCTCGTTGAAACATTTGAGTAGAATCCTTCATGACCCGTACCAGCCACACATAAAGAAACTTGAGATGTCCTAAAGATAATAAAAGTGTATGCTTCTTCATAATCTTAATCAGGCTGCTTTAATTTAAAATAGTAATCACAGAAATCCAAAATAAATTTGCAATGTGTGGGAAATAGTGTTGAAACGAGCTGAACTGATCGGCAAACAATATCATGTCCAGCTTTTGCTATCCTTTTCCCAATTATCCCTGCATTACATTGCCTCTCAAGAGTGGTATCCTGGTTTCCCATGTACAGATTGTCCAGCTTTCTGAGCATACTCAGTTATTAAAAAAACACCTGCCAATTAGGAGATACAGGTGTGGCAAGCACAGGACTTGGTTATTGTCCAACTTTGGTCTATATCCACAGTACGTCTGTAGTATCTTGTGATGAATAATAAAATGGGATAGCACAATAGTCCAATCTTGCTTGCATTTCAAACTACACAAGCACTTGTGCCTGCTGAAAAGTTAATCAGTTCTCTGAAAAAATAAATTTGCTATATTTTTCAAAGCACATCACTTGAGAAACCCACTAAATCTCTAAATGGCCAGCAGCTGTCCCAGACTTTTGAACTGGCTTTGGGAAACAAGATATGATACTGGCAAGAGAAATGAAGTGGAAAATAGGTGTGATGATTTTTTTAAAAAAATAAATTTTATTCAATTTTTCACATTTTAAAAAAAAATCTCTTATTAGTGGACAACATATTTCTGGGTCATCACCTTTACATACAAATATGGCAGCAATTATACATTCATATATCCATACTTAATTCTATTATTACCTTTTTCATTCCAAATTTTCAGTAAGGAGAGAAACAAACACGTTAATTCTAGCCTCTTTCATTAATCTCAAACGAAACATCTTTTTGTTTCATTTCAATTATTTCAAATATAATCCTTTAATATTTAT
>BHFT01001112.1:402877-418243 GCA_004320025.1 Laticauda laticaudata | reverse complement strand
CCCCGGCGGGGCGGGGGGCTCGGGGCAGCAGGCCGGCGGGGCGAGAGAAACGAGCTTCCTGCCCCGCGATAACCCGCAGTCCGAGATCGACTCCAAAGAGGACATCCTGAAGGCCTTCAAGCTCTTCGTGGACCGGGACAGCGGCAGGATCGCCTTCGAGCACCTCAAGCAGGTCGCGGCTGAGATCGGGCAGGAGCTCACCGACGAGGAGCTGCAGGTGGTTCCCCCGCACCCGCCCAGGGACCCCCCCAGCCCGGCAAGTCCCGGCTGCCCCCGTGGGGAGGGTCTTCCCGCCCCCCAGCCTCCCTCTCTGCCCTGCAGGAAATGATTCACGAGGCCGACCTGGATGGCGACGGGGAGGTGACCGAGCAGGACTTCCTGAAAGTCATGAAGAGGCGCGATTACTAGGCGAGTGCCTGGCCCCCCCCGGGGAGCCCCTTGCACCCCTCTGGAAGGCGAAAGGCTGGCTGGGGAGATGGGCGGCAGGTACTCAGAGCCCTCACGGCCACCCAGACCTGCTGGACCACAGCTGGCGCTCTGCTTCACTTGAAGGGGGGGGGGGGGGGGGGCAGGAACCGAGGAAGCTGTTCTGGCCAAGAGACCAGCTCTGCAGGTGTCACGGCAACCCCACAGGTCAAAAGCGCATAACCTTCCCTGCCACAGGTGGGCTTGGAGTTCCTGCCTGCAAAGCAGGACATCTGCCCGGTCGTGTGACGGGTTGGGTCTCCTTCACTCAGGCAACAGGCTGGGCGAGCACAGCCACAGCTGAGGAGCACCTGGCGATCGGAAGAGCCTCCTTCAGCAGGAGAGAACCCACTAAAAATCAAACGCCCAGAAGTCGCCTGAGATTTTGTGATGGGGCAAAACATCCACAAACCTGGGGCAGGGAGTGGGGGGGCTAGCTGGTGAGGGTGGTTGGTCTGGCCAGCTTTGCTTCCCCTGCTGAATGGGACTGTTTGTTCCGATGGTTTGCAAAATTTTCCACCGAGTGGGATGGGGCAGTTCTGTGCACCAGTAACACTTGCCTACCTGGCCAGGAGAAATAAAGTTTGCTTGCGTTGGAATTGCTTCTCCCTGGTGATTGAGAGAAGCAGCAGTGAGTGTAACCTGTGCAGGTGCCAGGAAGGGAGGAAGCAGCCCTGGGTAACGAGGACCAACCTTTGGCCTCCCGGAGGAAGAATGAAAAGCAACCAAAGCATCCAGGAAGGAAAAAAAAAAAAGGGGGGGGGGGNCCAAAGCATCCAGGAAGGAAAAAAAAAAAAGGGGGGGGGTGTTAAAAGCTTCCTGCTGCTCTTCCTCCTTCAGGGCAAGGTTGGCCCAGGAGCAGGGGGACACAAGTGGGCTGGAGGGGCTCCTAGGGCCAAAGAGAAAGACGCCTCTTGGCTTGGGCTTCTCCGGCCTTGAATCTTCTGTGACCTCACGGGAGTCCAGCCAATGGAGTCCAGCTTTTGACCCCCACCAGCACCGGCTGCAGCAGATTCCCTGCAGTTCTGCCAGCCCACCTGGAGCCCTCCTGCCAGCCTGGCCTGGCTCTTGGTGAGCGAGTGAGTGGCTGCCGCAGTCTCGCTCTGCATTCCGTATGCGGAGGGAGGGACTGAAGCCCAGGCTGATCATTAGCAAGAGTAGTAAAAATAAGAGGGTTGGACTTGATAGCCATTAATTCAGCCCTCTGGCATTTCACAGCCCTTGTCTGCACTTCCTCCTGCAATCTATCACACCCCAACGCTGCTTTAGGGCCTGAGAGCAACTTGGCACGCACTTCGAAGCAGATTTATGGCTGACATATATTATGTCATAGGGAGCTGCAGAGGAATGGGAGAACCGGGTAATTACTTCATAAATATTAATGCCGCGTCCCCTGGAGAAGCAAGAGGCTGAAGCCAAGCTGTTTCTGCAGAGTCAAGGGGGGGGGGGGCATCTCCCCAGCTGGAAAGCTCAAGAGGAACAGACAGGCCTCACCGGTGTCTGGAGCCCAGTCTATTAGTTCCCCTGGCATTTGTGGGCATTGTGCCCTGGGGACACTTGAGCTGTCTTTCCCTCTCCTCAAATCCTGGCTGGTCAGGCCACCTGCTCCCTGAAAAACCTGGATACACAATTAACCTTGGCTTATTTTGTCCTTCCCTCCCTGCCCCCTTTTTCTCCATCACATGTCTGCTCCAGTTCAAGGTCACCCACTGCTTTGGTGCCCTAGCTGAAAAGCATTTTTAGTCACATAAATGATTATTTCTGAGCAGGCTGCCTTGTTCAAAGAGTAAAAGAGTCACTGTTCTAGAAGTTTCTCCCAAGCAAGAACATATTCCTAGTGTGCTAAACTCCAGATTCTGATGGAAGAGAATATTTGAATCTGGTTTTTTTCTAAGTTTGGTTGCTTCCTTGCAGACATCTCATTACCCAACCAGGGAACATAATCAGTGCTAGAACCAAGGACTCCACTGCCCAGATTAGAACCAGGCAGCTTGGATTCAAAGGTGTCCCACCTGGGCCTGGTGGGGGGGAGGTTCCAACTGCATCTCCAGCCTTCAAATGCTTTCCTCGAGAGAGGCGCATCTTCCTTGCAGGCAGCTCAGCTTTCTCCATGATGCCCCGTCCCCAAATTTGAGGTATGCTTTCCTCTTTGCTCAAGTTTCTGCCTTTGGGTGCCCAATGAGGAGCTGGAGCTTCTGCACTGTTTTAATGAAAACTGCAGAATCATTCTGTAAACCACTTTCACAATGAAAGCAGGAGCTGGGGGGGGGGGGCTGTAGGGGCAAGAGTTCTTTCGACAAGAGTTTGGGGAAGCTGCTTCCTCTCCTTGCTCCAAAGCCTGGGAGCTCCTCAGAGCACCAACTGGAAAGCCTCCCCAGCACCGGGATGAGCCCAGAGATTGGGGGTGGGGGGGTGGGGGGTGGGCTTGTGCTTTAGGGAGTGTGGTTTTGGAGAGTGGATTGTGCTGTGGATGCTGTTCTCGTCGTTTCTTTCACGTTGTGCCCCAGAAGATGGGCAGCCACGCGGGTCTTTGGATTAATTGTAACGCGCGGACGAAGCATGAAGCTTCTGGATTTCTGCTCAAAGCGAAACGTCCCTGAAGCAGAAGCTCCCTCCGCGCAACCCGCGGTGCCTCGAGTGCAGAGCATGCGCCGCTCTTTGGCCGCTTGTCAGCAATCTGCGCGGGTCCTGGTCGAAGCGCGGCTCATCCCGAGCCCCCCTTTCCCTGCGCTGGCGAGTCGGAGGCGCGGCTCGGTGCCCGGGGCGCCCCAGGCTGTCCGCGTGGAACCCCGGCCTCCCCCGGGAAGGCCCTGCTGGTTTTCCGCGGGTTCCAGCCTGTCCTCGCCCCCGTCTCTCCCGGGCCCCCGGGGCTGCTCCGAGCTCATGGGGAGGACGGCGCCGAGCCCACGGCGGGCCAGTCCGCCGCGGAAGGGCAAGAGCGGCGGGGGCCGCGCTGGGCTGCCGGAGGAAGGAGGGGGAGGAGGCGAGGCGCGTGTCGTCAACCAGCCGGGGGAGGGCCTGCCGAGGCTGCCCGCGAATAAAAGCGGCCGGGTCGAGGGGGCGGCGAGGAGTGAGGAACCGCCGCACGAGAGGGCCGGGACGGCGCCCTCGCCGACCACTGTCCCGCCGCCGCTGATCCCGTCCCGCCTGGCTGTGCTGGGCGCGGGGACCGTCGCGGCGCTACGATCCGAGGCGGGCGCTGCCGGCTGCGGCTCGAGCGGCTCGTCCTGGCCTCGGAGACCTCGCGCTTGCCGCCCGGAGCCGCTGCTGGAAAGGTGGGCGCAGGACGGGAGCGCATCTGGCGCAGTGCGTGCGGGAAGGGGCCCATCCGAGAGACGGGCAGGCGGCGGGGCGGGGCGGGGCTGACCGGCCGCCAGGTTGCGCCCGGGATTTTGGGGAACGCGGGACGGCCATCGGCCTGGCTCTGGCATCGGATCCGAGGCGCACACGTGTTCTCCAGAGGAACTTTGCAGCGGGGGCGCCTTGCCGTTGGCAGGCCCGTTTCCACGCGCGGAATTCTCCACATTCAGTATTGCCGACTGTGCACAGCGGCGAGGTGCGGCGGGGGCCCGAACACGCAGGAAAAGGCAGCTTCACCTGAAGGACCGTCAGAATGACGGGATGGGGCAGCGCGTGTGTAGGAGGTGGGGGAGCTCTGGAACAAGGAAGGCGTCCTTCCCTCCCGAGGGTTCCTGGAGCGGGGCCTCTGTCACCGGGAGGCCGGGGTGTGCCAGAACCCCTCGTCCGCTCACCCGCTCCTGTGTGCGCGCGTGGGTGAAGCAGCTGCTTCCTTCCGAAGCCGCGTTTTTAACGGCGCCCTGGCCTCAGCAGGACAGTCAAACGGCGGCTGGCGAGGTCCTTGATCCAGAGGGAGCCGCGCGCCTGGGAATCAATACCCCCATCCCTGCTCCGAGCCTGCCGCCCCCCCCCCCCCGCCTTCTCCCATNCCCCCCCCCCCCCTTGCCTTCTCCCATTCCGGGGAGAAGCAGCTTCTTCTCTTCTTCCCAGAACAAGCACATCCGTGTGTGCTCGGGGTGGGGGGGATCAGGTCATCCCATCCTGCAAGGAAGGAAATAGGGGCCAGACTAGGCCACCCTTTGGCCGACTTCGGCTTCCAAGTGGGGCCCAGTCCAAAGGGGAAGCAAAGGGGCCCAGAGGGAATACCTTTATGGGGGCCACATGCATCCCTTCCCCCCTCAGGTTTGGGGAGCCCTGGACTGTGCAGGACCAGGAGAAAAGAAATCCAGTGCATCCAGTAGGGCAGCTTATAAGTGTCCTCGGCCACTACAGCCCTTCGCTTTTCCTCAGAAATTCCAACCTTCTGGCCAAAAAGTGTTTGCACAAACAGGAAGGAGGAAACCTGGGATAGAAAAGCCCAAAAACCCTTCAGCCCTTTATTTCCTGTGTCCTCTGACTCCTCCAGGCTGAGCTGTCCAAAGCAGGAGGGTGGGTGGGGGGGTGTCAAGAGGAGTCTTGTGACCAGCAGGCCAAGGGAGGGCCGAGACCAAAGCCCTGGCCCAGTTCCCTGCTGAGCTGATGGACCCAGAAGGACTCTTCTCAGAGGCACCAGGTGTCTCCTCCAATAAACTTTTGATTCTTGGATGTGAGCCAGACTTACAGGCCAGCCACCCGGTGGCCTAACTGCTAGAAGGCTGGGGGGGAGCGATTCTGCTCCCCTGCCTTGTAACTCCCAACCCTGCAGGCTCAAATCCCCAGCAGGTGGGGATTGCCTTCCTTCCCCTCCTCTCACCTGCAGGGATTCTCCCCTGATCCCAGGAGTGGAATGCAAAGCCTTTCAACCCAGGACTACAGCATTGGGAGTGGGATGCAATGCCAGCTGGAGGACTCTGGGACTCTGCTAGGAGAGGCATTTCCCCCCCTCCCCAAAGAGCTCAAATGGGATGCTGTATGGATTAAAATGGATCTTGCCATAAATGAGGACAAGTTCTGCAATCTTTCTTTGGAAATGAGCCATTTGTCCTCTTTTTACCTGTATCCAAATTAAACTGACCAGCAAACCCCATTCTATCAACTCGCTCTTTTCTTTAATTGAGCAAGACTCCCATGTTGGGCATTGCCATTCTCCCACCTGGCACCAGCGTGGCAGGGGCAGTTTTGGGCAGAGGTCAGATTGCTGCCCAAGCACCTCAGCCGTCATGGGTGTCTGTTTCCGGGGTTCCTTCTGCTACAGGGGTGGCAGCCAAAGGATGGTTGCGGAGTTGAGAGGTGTCCGCATTGGGGAGGGGAGGGGGCAGCAGGCTGCCTAAAGGCCCGGGAGCTGCACCCCACCTGGGCAGGAGGGGCCTAACTTCCCGGCATTTCTTTCTTCCTTTCTCTCCCAGAGGGGCCTCAGGATGGCCTTGGCAGACAACACCAGCGGTGCCATTCTCAGGGAGGGCTCAGCTTTCCCAGAGATCGTGGAGCTGAACGTGGGTGGGCAGGTCTACCTCACCCGCCACAGCACCCTGCTGGGCATGCCCGGCTCCTTCCTCTGCGAGCTCTTCAGCCAGCAGAGTGCCCAGTCCTTGGCCCGGGACAGCAAAGGCCGTTTCTTCGTGGACCGGGACGGCTTCCTCTTCCGCTACATCCTGGACTACCTGAGGGACCGGCAGCTGGTGCTTCCCGAGCGCTTCCCTGAGCGGAGCCGCCTGCAGCGGGAGGCCGAATTCTTCAGGCTGCCCGAGCTGGCCAAGAGCCTGGCACCCAAGATCAGCCAGCAAGACTCCCTGGGCGAGGAGCCCTGCACCAGCGACCCTGAGGAGCTCTCCCCCAGCACAGAGGCCCTGGGGGCAGCTGGCGCACTCTTGTCCGGCCTCCCTGCCAGCTCCCTGACCGCCACAGCTGGAGCCGGTGGTGGGCAGGAGGCCCGACGGTCCGGCTTCGTCACCATCGGCTATCGGGGCTCCTACACTCTGGGGAGAGACAGCCAAACGGACGCCAAGTTCCGGCGGGTGGCGAGAATCATGGTGTGTGGGAAGACCTCCCTGGCGAAGGAGGTCTTTGGGGAGACCCTCAACGAGAGCAGGGACCCTGACCGGCCCCCTGAGCGCTACACCTCCAGGTACTACCTCAAGTTCACCTTCCTGGAGCAGGCCTTCGACCGGCTGGCCGATGCCGGCTTCAACATGGTGGCCTGCAACTCTACTGGGACGTGCGCCTTTGCCCACGAACAGACGGACGACAAGATCTGGACCTCGTACACGGAGTACGTTTTCCACCGTGAGTGATCCTCAGGCCCCAGCAAAAGCAAAGCGCCAAAGCCGGTGACCCTCCATGCTCTGCTGATGCCAGTTTCATTCAGTGCCCTCTGACTTTGAGTCTCTTCCCTTCCATGTGTCCAGCCTGAACCCAGCAGCTGCTGAGGGATGCCAACCCTTCTGCCCCACCACAGCCCCTCCCGGAGCATGGACTCGGTATGGCTGGGGGGGGCGTGGCTGGGGGGGGCGAGGCCCCTGCAGGATTGTGCAGCAATGCTCGGCTGGTTCCTGCAAAGTAAAGACCGGGGGGGGGGGTCATGCGGGCCTTGCAGGGGCACTTGGTAGCCTTGCAATGAAGTAAGTTTGGAATGACCTGAGTGGATGCCCTTGCCAGGCATCCTGCTTTTGAATGGCGGCAGAGCAAAAGCACTAAAACCCCTTGCCTCATATGCCCACCTGGCATAGCTAAATATACCAATTTTCCTTGATTGAAGTGGGGGTGACTGCGACTTCGGTGCCCAGTTTGAGGTGCCAGGGGTCCCGAGGGCAGTGGGCTCTTTGCACACCAAAAGCCTCGCTCACTTTCTAAAATGCCACCTAAACTTTCTGTTAGAAAGAAGGAGTGTGGGGGAGCGGATGCAGGGTGGATGCCCCTCACCCAGCGTACAAGCAGGGCATATTCACCAACCTGGTGCGGGGAGAGTGGTGTTGTCTGGCAGAGCCCCACATTAAGAGGCCACGTTAGGCTTGCAGAAAGCCTGACCTTCAGGGGAGCGTCTTGCTTCTAGCTGGAAGAAAGGCCATCTCAGGTGGGTGCCAGCAGAAGCCCCAGCTGCTTAAAGGCTGCCCTTGAGTGTCCTCCCTCTCCCACAGCTGTTTGAGTTACAGAGGTGGGGAGGGGAAGTCTACAGGTGAGCATTGTCCCAGGGGGAGGCCAGCAAAGCTCTTCACAGAGCTGGGTTGCTCCTGTGGCAGGTTCAGGGGTCAATAAAGGAACAAAATATCTTGGCGCCTGTCTCCTTTCTAATAGATCAGTGGGATAGGATGCTGGTGGCACCAGGTGAGGAGTGCCTGTCCTTCCTCCCACCATGGAAATGCTCAAAGTGTCGCCTTGGCATCCTTTCCTCTGGAATGGCCCAAGCCTTGGTCTTCAGAGGTCAACCAAGAGCCCTTCACTCTCTCTCTCTCTCCCTGAGGTCAGTGGAAAGCTGGTAGCTCACTTGAGGAGAAGGGCCAGAACCTCAGGAGTCGGGGCTCCACCTCTGCTGAGGACAGGGGGAGCCCCCCATTTTGAGGTCTTCTTCTCAAGCTACCTGGCTCGGAAGGGATGGCCAGGTCCCAGGATCAGAAAGCACAAGAGTTGGGGACCAGCACATGTAGAGGACGGGAGCGGGGGGAAGACCGCAAGAGACCCTCCGATAACAAGGCAGCTGCAAGGGGCACATTCGCGCAACTCACACACTCACACGAGTTGATGCACATTCAGTATCCCTGCTGCAAGGAAGACAACATTAACCCCAGCTCTGCTGTGCAAAAATATCAAGCCATGAGAAACAAGCCACACACACACCCCCGCCGCCACCTCTCCCAGTTTGGTCCACCCAAGATGTTTGCTCTTTTTGCACACTTAAAAGCTGGAGCAGTGGAGGTGGGAGGGGGGCTGCCCTTTCTTGAGCCCATGGTTGGCCGGGGTGTGTGTGTTGGGGGACGGGAGGGGGGGCTTGCAAACCTATCCTGAACCCCACATTCATAGAGGGACTCTCTCCTCGCCTTTCCTAGCAGCAAATGCAACCTTACCCCTTTCAGTGAGAAGAATCCCGAATCTCCATTTCCTGAAGCTTCTGGTCCCGGGGCCCTTGACAGCAGGAAGGCTGACTCTCATTTTGGATAAATCATTGGCCCAGCCATCTCCTTGGCCTGGCCAGCCCCTCCGGCTCTCAAGACAGCTGCTGGAGGTGGAACAAAGATTTGTGGGGGTGATAGAACGGAAACTGGTGCCTTTAGCCAGCCTCTCCTGCCTGCCACATGATTAAAGGCCTTGCTGGAGCCATTCAGGGTCTTTGCTCAGCTGCACTGGACAGCAGGCAGGAGGAGGAGGAGGAGGAGGTGGCATGAAGGGTAGGGGGCTCTGGTGCCTTGCCTGGGCCTTAGCAATCCACAGGGCAGGAGGGAGGGCTGCAGCTCCCCAAGACTGCATTTTGTAGAGGAATCTTCAAAGAGGAACCGCATATTCCCTGAGATCTAATTCGGAAGGAGGGCCAGCCCGCCAAAGCCCTTCAACTGGTGCAGCCATAGGGGCAGCCCCTCCCTTCCCTTCCAGCCAGCTCCAGAGAACTGGCAGCTAACCAGACCCGCCGCAGTTGCTGGGATGTGCAGCCTGACGTCAGGAGAGCTCCAGGCTGCTTCTTCTTTGCTTTCCCTGGCAGAGCTCTTGTGGGAATGTGGAAGAGTTGGATTCTGGGGAGGGAGGGAGGGAGGGAGGGAGGGGAGGCCCCTGTTGCAGGCTGAGCCTTGAATCCGAAAATCTCTTCCCGGGTCAGCCAAGAGGCCGCTAAGCAAAGGGCAGAGGGGCCCCAGGGGTTAGCTCCCTGCGGGACAATCATGCCTCCCTCCCCTTTGGAGGAAGAGAAAGAGGCAGAAAGCAACAGGGATGGTCTCCCCCCCCCACCCATGGGAAAGAGGATGCCTATGTGGGTCTCTCTATGGGTCTTCCTGCTGAAGAGGCCTCACCAACCCTGTTCCATCGATCTGAGCTGCCCAGGTTGATGGGATCCAACGCCAACATGCTTTCATGCACTGGGTGGGCCTCCGGCAAAATGCCAGTCATGCCCTTGGCACGAGCGGGGCTGGCAGGAACTCCAGGCCGGAGGATCCCACCATGAGCAGAACTGAAAGTGGATCTTTCCACCCAGCTCCTCGACAGGGCAAGGGAGGTGTCGGGGTCCTGCCAGTGGTGCCATCTCTGGGCCCCTGGTGACTTCTCTCACCTGCTTGCCAGAGCCATGAGCAGAAGGTGCCCGGTGCCTTTCCAGGATCCAGCTACGGCCTCAGCTGGGCAGCTCCTGGCCCTTCTGAGCTTCCCACTCAAGGATCCTCCTTTGCTTTCAGCCCAAGAGCAGCCCCCCCCCCAGCCCCTTGGTCCTTTTAGTGAGGTCCTCTCCTCAAAGGCCAGGCTGAAGTGTTGCCTCTCGGCTGACAGGAGCATCAGATGAGGCGCAGGGCTTCTGGGGGGCCATCTCTGGCCAGATCCTGCTTCTCTGGGGGTGGGGGCAGCCTTCCCTGACCACTGTTTGCATTAAAGGAACGGGAGTCAGCCAAAGTGCTTGTGATTCACACTCCTCTTCCAGACAGCAAATGTACCAGCAGGCTCTTGTTTCCTTGGGCCCGTCTGGGCTTCTCCCTTTTCATGGGACCTGGTGGCTCAGAGAAAGGTAACCTTACAGCCACTTCCCATAGCCTGCGATTTCTGAGGAGAAATGGCAGAAGGGAAGGGGGCTCAGGAGGGGTGGATGAACACCCAGGGCCTCAAGACATCTCCTTCAGGGTCAATCCAAACATGGCGTAGAAGAAGCCAGCCAGGTCTAAAATGTCACCTGTGGTTTGTCTCAACTTCCTCCTTGCCAGACATTTATCCAGAAACTGCAGACCAAGGAGAGGGGGGTTGTTTGCTATGGGGCCCAGCTCAGCCCACGGCTCTCAGGCAGGCAGGCGGCTCGCAGGGGAAATATCTTGGTCACTGGCCTTGCACGGCAGCCAAAACCTTCCTTGGGTCTAGCAATACAACCTAAGTAAATAAAAAGTCGCACAATCCGAGCTATTTGGATAAAGTGACTTTATCAGAGGGCTCTGCCTGGCATCTAAAGTTTAGAGCAAATGCTCAAACTCCAGGCCCCAGCAGAGACATGAAAGCCTGGTTTAGGCTTCCAGGAAAGCATTGATTTTGCTAGAATGCCAATATTAAATTTGAGGTTGAAACCAGGCCCTTGCATGTCCCAAGTGGTTTGCTTCCTTTGTCTGAAATTATTCCATGGGCGACTTCCAGAAATTGCCCTGTTCTCTCTCTGTCATGTCTGGTCTCTGAGTCCTAAAAGTTCAGGACATTCCTTTCCCCACTAGTTAAAAGGCAGGAAAAGGGCTGAGAAACACAGGGGGGGGGGGNAAGGCAGGAAAAGGGCTGAGAAACACGGGGGGGGGGGGATCCAAAGGGGTGCGATGTGCTTCTGGGCTGCTTGTTCAATTCCAAGAATAAAGCCAGACAACTAAGCCCCCAGACGCCAGCCCAGGCAACGGAGGACCAGAGACGAGGGGGGGTTGTGGGAGGGGGCGAGGGATGACTTGGGGCTATAATCACCATCAAGAGCCCCCCCCTTCAGTGTCTCACCTTTACCACTCCTTGTGCAACTCCCCATTTTTAAGGGACTGCAAGGCTGTACAGAGTTCTAGGATGGAGGCAGCCTGGCTGTTGCCCTGTATTGCAGACCCCAGGGGAAGAAGGGCAGCTTAGCAGAAGGCCTCTGCAGGGCTGGCTTTGAGCCTTTGGGGGCTCTTTCCAGATGGAGCCAGGGGGACTCTCACATTTCCCTGAAGCCAAGATTTAAGGGGAACCAGGGACCCGAAAATGAGGCCAGGAAGGGATTCAACTCTGAAGCCGCTTCTCTGGTCATTGCTGGCCATGAAGAGGAAATCAGGGGGCCTTTGGGTTGCTAATAATTGAGTTTCAAAATCAGCAGGTTCTCAGAGCCTCCGACCCCCCCCCACTGCAGAGGATCAAACCCCCTGCTGGATCTCAGCAGCCGCTGCAGCCCCAGGCAGCTGCTCTCCCTTCCTCAGGCAGCTGTTACGCAGAATAGCTGCCCTTCCCTTCCGTGCTTTTTCTGAGATCCCTGTTGTTTCTGGAAAACCTTCCCCAGAGTTGGGCTCTTTGCCAAACCACAAATGGAATTACTCGAAGGTTACAGGGTGGGGGTGTGCATGTGCGTTTGTGTGGGCGAAGTTGGAGGTGCCAAGGGGAGCTAAAATTAGACATTAAGTGCTGAAATCACAGAGGCTCCACTGGAAGGAGGCAGGCAGAACGGCTGACCCCAAGGATGGAGCCTTCTATGGCCTTAGCACAGTGGTCGTGGCTGGGAAGAGACCCCCCTGTTGATTTCAGAAGGCCATTTCAAGATCCAAGGCTCTTCACTGCTGTTCCTGCAAACAAACCTTGGCAGAAGAAAGCATTTTGGAAGGCCTCTAAATTAGGAAGAATGATTAGAAATCATTCTTCACCTGTCCATCATTTATGGCTCCTGGTGGTGCAGCATCCCAGCTGAGAGGGGCCAGGTGAGGCACAGTCCCACTGACACAGTTTTGAAATAGTTGATAGGAGAATTTGTTATCTGCAATGGGGACTTTCCGATGTGCCTTCCTGTACACTACTTGGAATCCAATTGGACTAAAAGGCCACCAGTCAGAATCTTATAAATAAGAAGGAATATTTTGCATTCAATGTCACAAAAGCAGCTGCAGAGAGCTCAGCTCCAAATTCACAAAAGTGGGAGAGGGCTGAAAAGCAGGTGGGGCATATGAGGTGGGTGGAGCTGAGGCAGGAAATGGGTGGAGTCAGAGTTCTAGCCATGGAGGGTCCTGATTGGGCCCCAGGTGCTTGGCCAAGGGCTGATCCTCATGGCCTCTCTAGCTTCTCCCTTCGCTGGGATGCTGCACTCACTACCATTTCTCGATTTCTCTGAGGGCCGGTCCATCTGGAACACAAGACTTGGGCACCCACCTGGCTCAGTTTCGGTGGGGCCAATCCTTTCCTCGCCTGCTGCTCTTCCTGGTCCTCTGAGCAGGTGGCTACTCTGCCCAAGGTTTGTCTTTAAACCTCTCATCAGCGGTGGCGGCAGCAGGGGAGTGTGCCAGAGGACAGCACTTCCCTGGCCTGCTGAGCAGCTGTTCAGGCAAAAGACAAAGTGCCCAGGCTGGCTGGGAGGCAGGAGGGGGGGCGGCCACCAAGCTGTCTGCAGGGGCTTGTCTGCCTGGAAAGGCCAGCCTTCTCCCCCCTCACCTGGCAGCTCCCCAGGGAGGCTTGAATTGGGGGAGGCTGGAGGCCTTCTGGGTGCAGCTGCTCTCTTCCTGAGAACAAGGGGGGGTCCCTTGCAATGTTGCCTTCCCGTGCCAGCAGGTGAATTGCAGAGATTCAGGAAAAGAAGGGGATAAACTCCCCAGAGTTGTATTTTCTTAACTCGCCTTCACCGAATGCATGGAAAAAATGACAGCTGCCAAGCTAAGGAGCTCCTGTCAGAGACATCAAGATCTTCCTGGAACGTTTTGGAGCGGCTGCTTTGGCCAGGGCTACTCCCGGGGGGGGGGAACCTAAAGCAGGGCCCTGACGTTGCCCAACCTCCCGCCCCCTTCGGCGTCCCGACCCATTTCGGACGACCGGGAGAACAGCCGCCCTTCATACCGCGCCCCGTCCCCGCTCGGCTCGGGGGCGGCTCACGGGAACCAGCCGGGCAGCGGAGGCGGTGGGCGGCGGGGCCTTTCGTAGCCCGGCAGAGCGAGGGGGGTCGCGGGCAGCAGGGAAGGAGCCGCGCTCATTCGCGCGCGGCGGCAGAAGCCGGGCCCGTCGGGGCTCCCGAATTGGCCGCGGGCCGGAGAGTCCCGCGCCCGCCGAGAGAGCCGCTGGCGGGGCTGGGCGAGGCGAGGGGCTTCTGCGGGAGGAGCCCAGCAGCGAGCGAATTCCAGTCCCGGGCCGGAGCTCTTTTCGGATGGGGGCCCCCTCCCTGCACCTCCTGAAGCGGCAAAGCCAGGCGCTCGGCTGCAGCCGCGGACCCAGGGCGGCCGGCCGGCTGAGCGCTTTGGCCAACCTTTCTGCGCAGCTGGTCAGCTCGGATGTGCCCGGTCTTCTCAGCGGAGGGGAGGAGGCGCCACAGAAGTTCCTTTCAAGGCCCCCTTGGACAGACAGCGGGCCCATCACCTGCTGGCCCCTGGCAGGCTGCCCACCTCGAGGCCAGGGCGCCTTCCTTCACTGAATCCCTTCTTCGGGGGCAGTTTCCCCTTCCTGTCGAGGCTAATGTCTTGCGAAACCCCTTTGCTGGGCTTCCCTTGGCTCTTCTTTTCTTGGTCATTTGCCCAACTGCCAAGGGGACTCCGCCTGGCCAAAGCCGGCCCTGGCCTCCTTCCTCCCGTGCTGATAGAGGCTCTTGGGCCTTTCCCAGGAGGCCATTTGTGAACCTTGACTTGAAAACCTACATTCAAGAGGGCAAAGACTCTGTTGTAAGCCTGGTTGCGTCTCGGCCTCACAAGAAGCTGGAAGACTTGTTGCACATAGCAGCATCTTGTTCAAGGATCAAGGCTGCAAGGAGGTCCGAGAGAGAGAGAGAGAGAGAGAGAGAGNAGAGGAGAGAAGACGAAGGAAATTCAGCCTGCCTGAAAATCTTGCAGACAAAATACTTCCCACAAATCCGAGACAAGGATGTTTTTATGTGTGAGCCCCCATCTCCCACCAAGAAAATTAATGAATTAATGCATGGGGGAGTCTGAGGTTGTTCACCAGAACACATAACTCTGAAGAGACCTTCTTCTACCAAAGGTTTGTGAAAGAAAGAGGGTTTTCTTCTGAGCTCCTTGGAAGCCACTCCCAGTGCCAATGGATTCTGCTCACTGCTACATTGGACAGGAAAGCAAGGCCCTTTCTGCTCTGTTAGCCCCCCTGCCCTCCCCAACACACACAAAGCCTCATTTGCCAGGACTGATTTGATGGGGCTCATCTGGAACCTGACATACATTCAGAAAGCAGCAGGCTCTCCGTAGAGATCAAACTGAGTGGATGCTTCATTTTGCATTTTAGGTCCCTCCAAAGCATCCTTCACTTTTGTGAACCTCATGGCGGGGCTGTTTTCTTGTGGTTTCACCAAGAGTGCCAGTCAGTGAGGAGGGATGGCTGCAGTTGCCCCTTTGCAGAGAGCAGGGTGAACGGTGCCCCAGGGCCTCTTGCCTGCTTCTTGCTGCCCGCTCTGAGCCCCAAGGGAAGGACAGTGACTGGGCTCCTTCCAGGCCTCACCCCCAGGAGCAGGGACCGGCTGTTCCCTGGGAAGTTGGCGACTCTTTGGCATCGGCAGCTGCCGTCTTTGTATTTCAGGTCCAACTTCACTTGCTGAAAGGCTGCCACACAAGCTCTTGTGATGCAAATGTCTGGCACTTATGGCCACGTTGCTTTCTAAGATTCCCCCAAACCCAGAACTCTGGCGGGGTCCCAGGTCTATGGCCAGGTTCCAAGTGGCGCTTGGCCATTGTCCTTGTGGCCTGGTCTCTCTTTTCAGGTCCTCCAAACCTGGAGGGGGAGGCCTGGAGAGTTGCAGCAGCACTGAGCCTCCCCCCACTTTCTCCTTTGTTTGCCTCCACTCCTGCAGCTGCTTCATTGGCTCAGCGCAGCTGCTCTGCGATTGATTTTCATCCCAGCCAACTCCAGGCCCTTCCTGGCCCCCGTCCCCGACAGTGAAGGACAGCTCCCTGCATGGCCATGTGGAGGAGCCAAGAGCCTTCTGCAGGCTGCTGACTCGCTGGGCACCTCCACCTGCCGGCCTCCCTTGGGGTGTCGGAATTTCAAGCCCTGCGTCACAGGAGACTGGGTTGAAGTTCACTGAAAGGCCCAGACAGGAGGGAGCTCCATGGTTGGGTTTGAAACAAAGGCTGCTGGGTTTGCGGGGGGGGGGGGGGGGGG